>JAQGAK010004700.1:0-11629 GCA_034696945.1 Lipothrix lubbocki
GCCGAGATTGCTCCAAAAATTAATAATTTTAATTAAATTAAATCGGCACACATATATATACAGAAAATAATGGAAAAGAAGAGACTGTTTCTCGTTGGAGTCATTTAAATCACTAAGCTCTGAGGGGGGCTCTTTAGCACTGATTGGTCGTTATATTTGTATCACGTATAAGGCGCGAACTTTAAAAAGCGTTACAGAAATTTTAGTGCGAATATAGGGGAGCGAAGGATTAATGTGCCGCCTTGCAAAAGATGATTATGCTAAACTAGTAAATCTGTATTCTGTAATGCACAATGTTTAATTTAATTCTTGTAAAATTTAATTATCCCATAATTTATTATCATGGTCTGTCTCTAATGGAATTGCAGCTATTTAAAGGAGTACCATAGCAACGTATTTCCTAACGAAAGTCAACCTTCAAAACATCCGTTGTGTAGTTACAAATTGATTCGAAGGGTGGCGCTACTTCTCCCGGAATTATTAGGGCAGGAGGAATTTACTGATAATTTTGGTAATGTTGTTCAACTATAAATTATAAATACACGTAACATTACAATACAATATTTATTATTAAATTTAACCGTTTTTTGACATTGCTTATAATATTAGAATTTCCTCTAAATATCAATTACATAGAACAAGCAAGAATTATGATTTCCCATTTTGGCGCACATGGTTGGCCTGACTATTTCGATGTAGAAGATGCAATCCTGGGGATCCTTCGACTTCAATCTACATACAAATTGGATATTGAAAAGGTCGGTTTAAAATGCACCAATTTTAATTTAACTCAATGCTATATTTTTGAAATTAATGAATAAACTTTGTGGTGTTCGTTAATTAAACACATTCTGGCAATTTTTTTAGCTGGCAGACGGCTGGATTTCCGAATTTCCTTCCAACTGCAAATTAAGTTCAGCACATTGCTTCGAAATCTCTCAAGTTGCGCTGTATAATCAGGATTACGTGGCGGCAATAAAATGGTTGGAATTAGCCAAGCGCAAATCTCGTGAAGATAATAAAATGGATGCGGCAATAATTCAACTATTTTTAATGCATTCTATTGAAACAGTAATTTTTAGATTGAGGAATAAATTTGTTTCTAATTATTTCCCTAATTATCTTAATCTTCCTAAAATTAATTCATTAAATCTTTTCAATCGATTTTTTAGCACAACAACGTTCTTGACATCTCAAATGACATAAACCAACAGGAGTTCAAGTTGTACAATAGAGAAGTGATTGCTGGGGACGTTAGAAAATCTTTGACAATGCAACAAGTACAGTTGGAAGAGTCTAAGGGAAATAGAGGAGAAAGATACACTTCGATTAACTTTGACCTTTTGTGTTCCGGTGGGAATTTGCAGGTTTGAAAAATAAATTCATTTAATTGATATTTTAATATTTAATTTGCAATTTTCTTATTAATTGATTTATTCAGACCGAATTAGAGAAATCTCATTTATTCTGTTGGCGGGAATTCAGAGCAAACCCGGCGTTTACGATCTCACCGCTTAAAATGGAATTTTTAACGAGAAATCCTGACGTCGTTCAAATTTACCAAGTTTTGAATGATAAAGAAATCCGAGACATGAAATCTGAAGCTGCGTTATCCATGGAAAGCTCGAAGACTGGTTATATAAATAAAAAGGAGTCAGTTTACCAGTCTCTCAGCTCAAATGATCGGACGTCTGTGAGCTCTTCGGTGTCTCCTGACAGCTCCGTTGACACGAAAATTGAGCAAATTACTGGACTGAAGGCTGGGAATGAGAGTTCCGCTGAGTTGTTGCAAGTGACTTCCTATACCTTTGCAGGGTGGTTCACTCCTCATATTGACTCTGTAAGCAACTTTTTTTTTACTTTAATTATTATTTCGTTCTTGTTTCTCTTTTACTTCTCCAACTTCGCATATTCAGTTACTTAAATATTTTATTTGTTTTTAACTTATAATTATTTTTTAAAATTTACAATTTAAATCGTGTCTTTTTCAAAATGTATTTAAACATATATTATAGTTTAAATTCTTTTTTTTACATTTATTAAGTGATTCAATTTTACACACTGAATATATCATATTGAGTTTACCAGCTGAAAACGTTCGTACTTAATTTTTTTGGAACCAAATTAGCTAGTAATGAGTGATTTACCAGATGGAAATCGGATTGCGACACTAATGTTTTACGTGAGTTACTGGCTATTTAAATTATTTTTAGCACATTTTAAATTTGTATATAACGTGGCCTCAAGATAGTCATTTATTCAAACTTTACATAAACTAAACGTTCAAAACAATTTAAATATTGAATAAATTACCCACCCTGGAAATCTTTGTACTATAGCTAAATGAGGTTGAACATGGTGGTGGTACGGCATTCACAACGGCCGGGGTAACGGCGAAGCCTGTGATGGGCTCTGCTGTATTTTGGTACGATGTTTATACGGATGAAACGCCCGATATGGCAACGCTCCATGGAGCTTGTCCAGTCTTGTTTGGAGAGAAATGGGGTACAAAATAATTATTAATAAAACATTTTGAACCATTTTTAGCACCATTTTAGGTTGACCGGAAGGCATTAAAGTGAAAGGCCGAAATATGTAAATTATTGTAATTTTAGTTGCAACCAAATGGATGAAGTACCAAGATCAAATGATAAATCACAAGTGCTCGCTGAATCCACGGGAGAGATTCCAAGTACCTGTTAATAATGTGGTGAGTTTTGAAATTTAAATTTATAGGGATAATGGAGGTTTAAAATACAAAATTTTTAAAATACAATTTTTTCTCGGAAAAAAAAAATTCTTTATAATACAAATTAATTTTTATAAATAATAATTAATCTTGAACAATTTCCAAAAACCATTTTAGTATCTCCCAATCCCAACAATATTCGAACAACCAGCGACAACGGATTCAGACCACGAGACTCTAAATCTCGACAATATACAAACGATCATGGATCCACCAGGCAATCCGACAATTTCGTTCGATTAAAAGATATTTCTGCACAGTCCCTAAAAGCTCGGACTGAACTGGATATTCAAATATGTTGTACAAGATCAGAAGCTTATAATCTGAATATACTGATTGGTCGGTCCTTACGTTTTGGGATGTTTACGACGTTATTGCCACCGGTGTCAGTGAGTCCTGCTGGATCACTGCCTCGTTGTTGTTGTTGGATAAGAACAAGTCAAGCTTAAAAGAGGATTGAGCATTGTGAAAAGAGAGTCGGTAGTCAGTCTTGTTTGGAACTTCTCCACTTAATTTTGTCTGATAAATACGGTATAAACTTAAGAGTCAGTTGCTGTGTATACTTGGCTTTATTCCCTAGGTTTACTTGTATTATTCTCATGTTAGACTTTTACATGTTAGATTCCATATATGCTCACTGTAGGTTTACTAGTACTTGCTACACTAGTATTACTCACAATCGGCGTAATTTACTCGACGATGGTCCTCTCCTTGGAATTCTCCGCTCCCCCCGTTTGGCAACATGGTGGCGTCGCAATTCTGGCTCGGATCTTCTTCTGTCGATTGACCTTTCCATACGTCGCTAACTACTGCGACTTTACATTCTCATGGTTTGTCATGTGCGGTGATGGCTACTCAGGTTTACATAGGAATTTGGAGTTCATTATTGAATAACTCGGCGACATGTGGATATATTATATATTAAAAAATTATATTTTATATTTCAACACTCATTGGTTAAATAATCTGGACAACTTGAAAATTGTCACTGTGGTAATACGCATTAAAATGTATTACCGCAAATATTGCAGAGTTATATATCTTTGAATATTAAATGCAAATCATTTTATTTTAAATAACAATGTAATAAAATTAATTTCTTTATCTAATAAAGTCGGCAACAAATGGATGCACTACAGTCACCAAACACATTTGCAGTGTTCCGCCGAGCGTAATTCCATTGCGGAAGTACTAATCAAATGACGATCAAAGTACAAGTAATCAATTCAAATGTATAATAGTTTTGAAGTTGAAACAGAATATAGAAAAGAATTAAAAGCGAGTTTATTGAGAAAAATAATGTATTTAAAACTATACGCCACTTTATTTATTATATATTACATGACAAGTGGAAAACAACATTCCAAATGGTGTTTTATATATATTACATACACACAACAAAATTCACTAATTTAAAAAAATAATAATTCCAAAATGAATTTCTGGTTTTATTCTTTACCACCAATGTTTCCATCTATTGCAGCACCCTAATATTGAATATAGCTAGTATGTAATTATTGAAGCGGTTGACTCAAGACTTTGTGAGAGCTATTACCATTCAGAATTTCCAAGACGGAACAACTTCCATTGATCCTGTCCTCCGTCAATCTGTTCATGCTTGGTTGGCTGAGCAAGAATTCTCAATTTCGGTGAAAACGTCGAAATTAGTCGAGAGAATTACTGGATGGAGGATTGTGGATTTCCCCAAGGATGATTTACAAGTCGCGGCGTATACTCCCGAGAGTTATTATTCTGTTCATCCAGATGCTGTAGGCCTTGTTTTTAGAAATAAATATTTGATACCAAAATTTTTACAAAATTAATACTTTTGAAATTTTTTACTTCGAAAAAAACAAATTTCTGAAGTCTTGTTTTTAAAAACAAATATTTGATACAAACTGTTTTACATAATAAATATCTAATAAAAAAATTCTCTGAAATAATTTATATTTTATATACATTATACAAATTTATATATTTGAAAATCTCTTTTGCGCCTAAATGGTTTAATGTAGATACAATCTAACAGTTTTTGACAAATTCATAGTAAAATTAAAATAGAACCGAAGTCCCTCTCCGATTAAGTCTGAAGGTACTGGAGTAATAGCCAGCATAATAAATAATTAACAATTGCCTGCAAATGAGAAATCTCGAAATCATGCATCCTGTTGACAAAAGGGGGTGGAGAACAGATGTCCAATCTTACTCTACTGCACACTCAATTCGTAGAAAACTTGAATGAAAAAGCACTGTGTCGGGTTTTGTCGGGATTGTACGAGGCCCAAAATCGGAGGAAGGACGAACGTCGAACCCGCGGAGCTTCATTGATCAATAAAATCCTTGAGAGTGATACACAGTGGGACTTTTAGCTTTTACGTGTTTAATTCTTACAGAGCAAGTCCTTTAGACGAAATATAAAATAACGGAGTTTTCTTAAATTTGTATTTATTTATCCATTTCAATATTTAATGTATTTATTTCACAATTGAATTTTAAGTGTATACATACATTGAGTTTTTAAAGTACCTGCTAATTTTTAGTGAAAAAATATAAAATACTGATACTAAAATATTGATATGAATCCGCAAACATGTACAAACGATGGATCCAGGTGTTTGCAGCGGGGGATGTTGTGAGGAATTATTTTTTATATTTATTTTCTATATTTTTTATATATATTTTCTATATTTTTTATATATATTTTCTATATTTTTTATATATTTTTTATATTTATTTTCTATATTTTAATTCTATATTTTCTATATTTTATTTCTATATTTTCTATATTTTATTTCTATATTTTCTATATTTTATTTCTATATTTTATATATTTATTTTCTATATTTTATATATTTATTTTCTATATTTTATATATTTATTTTCTATATTTTTTATATAACGTATTATATATTTTTATATGTACGTACATGTAAATGCAGTAAAAACTTGAATTAACAAATTATTATACATACTTTTATTTTAATTAAATATTGATTGAAGTAAAATTTTATTGGCAAAATAATACATATTCGTATACATATAAGACACTCATTGTAATTATTCTTGTTTGTGTACCTTTTTGCAGCATTTACAAAACAAAGGGAGTTTTAGGTAAAAAAATACCCGTGGTAGCATTTTCTTACTTACTTAGTATTGGATATACATACGGAGAATGGGATGTGTGGATCTAATACGGAATATTGGCTTACAATTAGTGTTTAATAAAAGAAATGAATTGAAAAAAAACTTAGTAATTGCTATCGGAATTATCATTAGTTCCTTACAAAATGTCCACCAGTTTCTTATGTTCCGTTAAATCAGTGTTAAATTTTAGCGCTAATTTTTTTCAAATAGAAACATGCTTGTGTATTACAATTAAATTAGAAACATTTCTAATAAAGAGAGTTCTATTATATTTATTTATTTTATTCAAAATTATTTAGGTGGGAATTATTTTAAAATGGCGCTCCCGAAAATGGTCGTCCTGTGCAGCATTTCCGTTCTTTTCATTTCTTATTTCAAACCGGCAAATTCCCGGCAACATATGTACGTTAAGTTCATCAACGACCTGGAAGGTCTGGGGAGCCTGGAAGCGCAGTTTGTGCAGAATCTGACGGAGAGAATGTCGAATGGAAATGGAAGGAATGAATTAGTTCTGGATTTAAAATTGCAACGGATCATCCGAAAGTAAGGCAAAACTTTAATATCACATTAAAATAACTAGCTTTAAGCCCGTGCTCTGCACGGGAAAGCACTGATTGGTCCTTATATTTGTATTACGTATGGCGCGGACTTTAAAAAGCGTTACAGAAATTTTAGGGCGAATATAGGGGAGTGAAGGAATAATATGCCGCCTTGCAAATAGATGAGTATGCTAAAGTAGTAAATCTGTAGTAATCCACAGTGTTTAATTTAATTCTATTAATTCTTGTAAAATTTAATTCTCCCATATAATTTATTATCATGGCCTGTCTCTAATGAAATTGCAGCTATTTAAAGGATTACCATAGCAACGTATTTCCTAACGAAAGTCAACCTTCACAACATCCGTTGTGTAGTTACAAATTGATTCGAAGGGTGGCGCTACTTCTCCCGAAATTATTGTGGCAGGAGGAATTTACTGATAATTTTGGTAATGCTGTTCAACTATAAATTATAAATTTACAAAAATGTATAATAAAATGATGGTATTGAGGATTATCATTAATAAATTAATTAAATAAGAAATAAATTTAAAAAGTAATATAAATTATTTTTTACAATACAAAATTTATTATTAAATTTAACCGTATTTTGACATTGCTAATAATATTTGAATTTCCTCTAAATATTAATTTCATAGAACAAGCAAGAATTATGAATTCCTATTTTGGCGCACATGGTTGGCCTGGCTATTTGGATGTAGAAGATGCAATCCTTGGGATCCTTCGACTTCAATCTACATACAAATTGGATATTGAAAAGGTCGGTTTAAAATGCACCAATTTTAGTTTAACTAAATGCAAAAAGTTGTATTTATGAAATTAATAATTAAACTTTATGGTGTTCGTAATTTAAACAAATTCTGGCAATTTTTTTAGCTTGCAGATGGCTGGATTTCCGAATTTCCTTCCAATTGCAAATTAAGTTCAGCTCATTGCTTCCAAATCTCTCAAGTTGCGCTGTTTAATCTGGATCTCGTGGCGACAATAGAGTGGTTAGAATTAGCCAAGCGCAAATCTCCTGAAGATGATAAAATGGATGCGGCAATAATTCAACATGTTTTACTGCAATCTATTGAAACGGTAATTTTTTATTGATGAATAAATTTGTTTCTAATTATTTCACTAATTATCTTAATCTTCCTAAAATTAATTCATTAAATCTTTTCAATCGATTTTTTAGCACAACAACGTTCTTGACATCTCAAATGACATAAACCAACAGGAGTTCAAGTTGTACAATAGAGAAGTGATTGCTGGGGACGTTAGAAAATCTTTGACAATGCAACAAGTACAGTTGGAAGAGTCTAAGGGAAATAGAGGAGAAAGATACACTTCGATTAACTTTGACCTTTTGTGTTCCGGTGGGAATTTGCAGGTTTGAAAAATAAATTCATTTAATTGATATTTTAATATTTAATTTGCAATTTTCTTATTAATTGATTTATTCAGACCGAATTAGAGAAATCTCATTTATTCTGTTGGCGGGAATTCAGAGCAAACCCGGCGTTTACGATCTCACCGCTTAAAATGGAATTTTTAACGAGAAATCCTGACGTCGTTCAAATTTACCAAGTTTTGAATGATAAAGAAATCCGAGACATGAAATCTGAAGCTGCGTTATCCATGGAAAGCTCGAAGACTGGTTATATAAATAAAAAGGAGTCAGTTTACCAGTCTCTCAGCTCAAATGATCGGACGTCTGTGAGCTCTTCGGTGTCTCCTGACAGCTCCGTTGACACGAAAATTGAGCAAATTACTGGACTGAAGGCTGGGAATGAGAGTTCCGCTGAGTTGTTGCAAGTGACTTCCTATACCTTTGCAGGGTGGTTCACTCCTCATATTGACTCTGTAAGCAACTTTTTTTTTACTTTAATTATTATTTCGTTCTTGTTTCTCTTTTACTTCTCCAACTTCGCATATTCAGTTACTTAAATATTTTATTTGTTTTTAACTTATAATTATTTTTTAAAATTTACAATTTAAATCGTGTCTTTTTCAAAATGTATTTAAACATATATTATAGTTTAAATTCTTTTTTTTACATTTATTAAGTGATTCAATTTTACACACTGAATATATCATATTGAGTTTACCAGCTGAAAACGTTCGTACTTAATTTTTTTGGAACCAAATTAGCTAGTAATGAGTGATTTACCAGATGGAAATCGGATTGCGACACTAATGTTTTACGTGAGTTACTGGCTATTTAAATTATTTTTAGCACATTTTAAATTTGTATATAACGTGGCCTCAAGATAGTCATTTATTCAAACTTTACATAAACTAAACGTTCAAAACAATTTAAATATTGAATAAATTACCCACCCTGGAAATCTTTGTACTATAGCTAAATGAGGTTGAACATGGTGGTGGTACGGCATTCACAACGGCCGGGGTAACGGCGAAGCCTGTGATGGGCTCTGCTGTATTTTGGTACGATGTTTATACGGATGAAACGCCCGATATGGCAACGCTCCATGGAGCTTGTCCAGTCTTGTTTGGAGAGAAATGGGGTACAAAATAATTATTAATAAAACATTTTGAACCATTTTTAGCACCATTTTAGGTTGACCGGAAGGCATTAAAGTGAAAGGCCGAAATATGTAAATTATTGTAATTTTAGTTGCAACCAAATGGATGAAGTACCAAGATCAAATGATAAATCACAAGTGCTCGCTGAATCCACGGGAGAGATTCCAAGTACCTGTTAATAATGTGGTGAGTTTTGAAATTTAAATTAATAGGAAAATGGAGGATTAAAATACAAAATTTTAAAAATACAATTTTTTCCCAGAAAATAAAAAATTCTTTATAATAAAAATTAATAATACAATTTCTAAAAACCATTTTAGTATCTCCCAATCCCAACAATATTCAAACAACCAGCGACAACGGATTCAGACCACGAGACTCAAAATCTCGACAATATACAAAATATCATGAATCCACCAGGCAATGCGACAATTTCGTTCGATTAAAAAATATTTCTGCACCGTCCTTAAAACCTCTGACTAAACTGGATATTCAAATGTTCTACAAGATCAGAAGCGTATAATGTGAACATACAGATTGGTCGGTCCTTAAGTTTTGGGATGTTTATGACGTTATTACAAACGGCATGATTTACTCGACGATAGCCCTCTCCTTGAAATTCTCCGCTCCCCACGTTTGGCAACATGGTGGCGTCGCAATTCTGGCTGGGATCTCCTCCTCTTGATTGACCTTTTCATACGTCGCTAACTACTACGACTTTAAATTCCTTGCCATGCGGTGATGGCCACTCAGGTTTACATAGGAGTTTGGGGTTCATTATTGAATAACTCGGCGACATATGGATATATTATAAATTATATTAAAAAAAATTATATTTTATATTTTAACACTCATTGGTTAAATAATCTGAATAACTTAAAAACTGTAACTGTGGTAATACGCATTAAGAATGTATTACCACAAATATTTCGATATATATAAAGATATATGAGTTATATATCTTTGTAATTAAATGTAAATCATTTTATTTTAAAAAACAATTTATTAAAAATTAATTTCTTTATCTAATACATTCGCCAACAAATGGATTCATTACAGTCACCAAACACATTTGCAGTGTTCCGCCGAGCGTAATTCCATTGCTGAAGTACTTATCAATGGACGATCAAAGTACAAGTAATCAATTCAAATGTATAGTTTTGAAGTTGAAAGAGAATGTAGAAAAGAACTAAAAGCGAATTTATTAATAAATAATGTATTTAAAACTACACCCCACTTTATTTATTATATATTACATGAAAAGTTGAAAACTACATTCCATATGGTGCTTTATATATATATATTACATACATACAAAAAGAAGTTCACTAATTTAAAAAATAATAATTCCAAAATGAATTTCTGGTTTTATTCCTTACCACCAATATTTCCATTTATTACAGCATTATTACAGAATATAGCTAGTATGTAATTATTAAGAAATTAGACAATATAATTCGCTAGGAATATATTTTAAGCCCTGCAATTTTGGTGTTTGAGTCTTTCGACGTTGGGAAATAACTGCACTCATCAGTTACAGAACGTAGTTTTTAATTGGCTGAGTACAAACATTACCACAGGTAAGGAATGACAGCTTTTCGAGCCTTCGGATAGTCTGGAAAGGTTCGTTGGTACCATTTGTGATTCATGGTGCCCAGAATTATCTGTTGAATATGAATATAATGCAACTAATAACAAAATGACCGCTGACATAGATATGCGAAAAACTTCTTTAAAAGTGTAAAGTGGATTCCAGAAGTTGTTTAAAATAAATTAATATTTTCAAAAACACTTGCTTGATTACAAATGACCCAAATACAAACATTGTTCCAAGTTGGATTGCTACCGGCAAATACAACGCAGATAGACACGTAGATGAGGATTTCCATCCAGTAGTTCGGACATGACAGCCTTTCAAATAGCCCACCATGCGGAATTCGATGAGCAAGTGTTTGGACTTGATTACCTAAAACGATAACGATTTTAGGGTTATTCACACGTTATACACGGTATATGTAGGAACGTCGCAGTAATTTTTTATTTATTAAAGTATATGGACACTTCTCCATTATGAAAGTTTTAAAATGAATTTAAGGGGGGAAATTTGAAGGCTGACAATATTACCTTTTCCTTTCCTTAATTCTGCATATTGGTTATGAATTCTGAACTGCTCCTTGGATGCGTAAAAAAATAAGACTACACCCAGAACATGGAAAATATTTAAACTATTGAAGTTCAGAGACCACGCATTTGGTGATACTGGTGGTAAAGTACTGCCGCTAGAGAAGCCAACGCTGTGCGCAATTATACTTAACGAGCAACCCGTGTAGTGCAATAATGTTATAACATACTGCAAGACGTTCATTTTAGTCCCTGAGAACACACTGACAAACCAACATTCGTAGAGTCTTCGAATAACTTGTATCAGGAAAAGAAAGGCTGCTAAGACTGTGGTTGTACTGTCAGCTGGAATAAAAATAAATTATCAAATCAAATATTTTCATCGTAATCATTTATTTCTTAATCATATTATTAACATAGAGTAACTATTTCAGGATCCGGTAACTTGTTTACTTCGTATTTTTTATTTTCGACGAAATTGAACAGGAAGTAGCCCAGGTATGTATTTGAAGCTATTTTGGCG
>JAQGAK010004701.1:0-11626 GCA_034696945.1 Lipothrix lubbocki
CTACTGCTGATTTCCCTCCGCTTGATAGGATTTAATTGATTTGTAATTACAGGAACCAAGTGAACCGCGGGAAGTTTGTGAAGTTTTTCATAATGAATGCAGAGATGTTCAAGGGACGCACAAGTCAATTTGCATTGCCTACATATTGTTGTTTGTGGGGCTGAATTTACTTCCGTGGTGCTTACGGTTGATAAATCAACTCCAATTTTAAGTATTTGCTTGTTTTGCCGTTGGGAACTTGTTTTTTGAATTGGTGCATCATGTTCTTTGTCAACATTAAAAATTGGAACATCATTATCCGTTTTCGTTGGTTCTTCATTATTCACAGATCTGTGCCGAGAACTATTAGTGTCATTATAATGTAAAAGTGGTTTTTCTCCATCAAAATAATAACGTTCATCCTGCTCATCAGGTTCAAATTTTAAAGAAGCATGCTCTTCTTCTAAAATAGGACAATCATTATCTTTTAAATCCAATGTTATTTCTTGATTACTTGTTGAACTCAGTTGCACTCCTTGTCGTTTCGATTGAAAATTTAGTTTATCCGCTGGAGTGCTTCCGGTGACAATTTTGTGACTGTCTTGTAGATTTCCGTGGAGATTACGCGTTTGACTATAGTAACCCTGACATTTGTTTGGTTGCTGATCGCCGGCCGTGGAGAAGCTGACGTGCTTTCGTAAATACCGCAACAGAGAAAAGGTTTGGAAGCAGACTTTGCACTGATAGATTCTTTCCATGATAGATGTTGATCTACAGGAACCTCCAATCAAAATACTGGTCTTCAAAGGGAGATCTGTGTAGACATTTTCAAGAAAATAAATATATTTTAACGAATGATTATAGAGCTACATAGCTCCATACTAATTATATAAATCTTTAATATCGATATATTTTAGGCATGTTGAGACAAAATAAATTTTAACAATATTACAATTAAAAACAATAATTGAAATAACTGTAGACTCGAGAAATGTTCGCCATTATGAGGCTCATCAGTAAGTAAGATAATAAATAATTGTGATAATAAATCCGTAATTTTACCGTGCAATGTGAACTCTTTAATTTGGAAAACTTTTAATACACTGATTCTTCCCTGTGGTCACTAGAAAAGTATTAGGTTTCACCTCTGAAGATTGTAAGCGAATGCCACAGATTGTGATAAATTCCCGATTACGATATAGGTCTCGGTTACAATTCCATGTTGATTAGAGATTTATGATAAAATTATGCAATTTTGTAAACCTCTCTGTTGTGATTTTATCGTGTACACACTCGCCTTTATGGCTGAAATGCTTGAAGTTAAAGCTTGAAGTCGGGTTTGGAACATTCCGATATTTCGGGGTCGGAATCGGAACAGGACGATTTCGGGACATTTTTTTGGTCCCGCGATGAATCGGAACGAAACCGGAACATGAGAATTGATTCCGAAAAAATTCGGACCGGAACGGTCCAGGGTATCAGGACAAAGAAAGCCACAAATATTTTTGCCCCGGTCGGAACAGGGAATCGTTCTTTTCCGTTTCCGTTCGGTTTTTTTTCGATCCATTGCAACATATTTCTAACAACATTCAATATATTTTTAACACAAAACACATTTGCAGCTTATACAGTATTGTATTTCAGTATTGTACGCATATTATGGACATATCTTAATATTGTATGTGCGTAATGTACATAAGTAATGGATTCCCTGTTGCGACTCCGTTATGTTTAACGCCATATGTAATAATTCTAATCAGCAAACAAATTAATTCCAACAAATTAATATTGGTGTTTGCCCGATTCGGTGTCAAATATATATTGTTCCGATGTTCCGAAATTCGGAACGGAATCGGAACATAAATATTCGATAATTTCGGAACGCAACGAAATTGCCAACGAACGAAAATTTTGACCACACTTCAAGCTCTACTTGAAGTAGTTGCTGATAAGTGATTATCAGTACAGTTTGACGGCAATGTCAAGCTGTGAATGTACAATGAAATTCTATCACTAGCATCCACATGAATGATAATGGTTTTATCATGTCATCATTATGTCATCAAAAAATGTTTAAAATTTCAGGATTCCGGTGAAATTCAAATCTCGACGGAATTGTAGAAGTAACGATGACCGTTTAGCTGATGCCGAGACGGCGCCTCAGCTTCTGTATTTCTTCTAAAGGAAAAACGAAGCCATCTATAGCTGGAAACCAGGAATTCATTGAACTGAATTTATTTGGGTGACAAGGCTGTGTATATGATAAAAGTTGAATTTTTAATATTTTCACTATACAAAAATTCATTAAGAACAAATTCCCAAAAAAATGCGTCATTTTACACAAATCAAAATAAAAAAACTTAATTGTTTCATATAATAATCTCAGTTGTTTGTCACAAGTTGCATTCACAGCTTAAACGTGTTCTCTTTGTAACGATAAAGTTAAACCCGTTTTGTTTTACCGAGACTCTGCCACACATCCACAGATTTTGTCTATTGCGACCCTAGAAATCCTGCACATACGATTAAGCGTATTTATGTTTCCCTGAAGTCTGGATCTCGTCTTCGTTACGATCATATGCGCAAATGTCGGATGTCGGATTTCATGTACATACGTACTAAATAGGCTTGTGAATTTGCAAAAAACGCGAGATAATTAAATCTCGCCTCTGGACTATTTCCATCTACGTGAAGTGGGATCGCGCCAAAACTTTTACATTGAAACACTGAAAGAATAATTTACAAAATTCGCGAAAATTGGTAAACTGTTAAAAATCAGGAATTTTTAACAACATTTTAGTATGTTCTTAGACGATTTTTGTTGCTCATCTATTTAAATTCAAATACTGGAGGATATGACAATGTTTTACAAATTTTAAGCAACCTTTTTTGTATATTGTGGTTATACAGCTAATTCTGACAGTCGTTGTGTCTTTTTAACTTTCTCGCCAGAAAATATTAAAATCAAAACTTGGAATTCAAGCCTTTTTTTCAGCAATTCAAATATAAAACAACACACAAACCTTATTTTCCAAAACCATGTAGATATTAATGTGTTTAAAAGGAAACTTTATTATTTTATAGAAATATGAATCAAACTCAGTGACTCAGTGACACCCTTTCCCTCAATTTAAGCGGTTAATTCGCTGTTCTATCGAGACAAATTTATTCTAGAAACAACACCATAACTTTCATGTACGTAATACAAAATATACAAAATTAACGAATTGAAAAATGACGAAATGCAAACATTACGGAATCGAAAATAGATTTTCTAAAATTAAAGGATAAAAAACTGCAAAAAATTCACAATACTACTATACTAGTAATAGAACCCAGAAGTTGAACTTTAATACTGCTATCCACGTATACCATAGATAAAAATTAATTAGCATTGGTAGTGATAATTTTATCGTGAGCACAGCCGGCACATGACCGTATTAAATTTGCAGAACTTATATTTACAGCACTATATTTCAGAAATTGAGTCGTTGCTGATCATGTTTAACGGATTCGTGTAGTCTCAAAGCGTGCTTAAAGGCGTATGATTTTGGACAAATGTCGCACTTGTAGTGAACTCCGTCGTGTCTACTTGATTTATGCCGCTTTAAAGTTTTTCTAAAGCGGAAAAGTTTTTCGCACATATCACACTTGTGGCGAATGCCTTCGTGAAAACTTGCTTTGTGTTTCTTCAACCATTGGGAGGATCTGAACTGTTTTGGACAACTATCACATTTAAATCTAACGCCCTCGTGGAAGTTTAATTTATGCTCCTTTAAATTTCCCAACCGATTGAATTCCTTCTGGCAAATATCGCACTCATATCTGACGTTACTGTGAATACTTGATTTATGCAGATTTAAATTTTGCAATAAAGTGAATTTCTTTAGGCAAATGTTGCACTTGTAGCCAATTCCATCGTGAACAGTCAATTTATGCCTTTTCAAATGTTGTGAACATTGAAAATTGTGTTGACAGATATTACAATTAAACATTTTTCCATTATGAAAACATGATTGATGTTGTTTTAAACTCCTGGGCGAACTGAAAGTCTTGTTGCAAATGTCGCATTTATGAGTTATAATTTTCTTAATTGGTTTTACACTATTACTGGTTTCCGTTCGGTTCAATTTAAGACTTATTTGGTTTGTAATTAAGTTGTAATTAACTGCTGATTTCCCTCCGCTTGATAGGATTTAATTGATTTGTAATTACAGGAATTAAGTAAACCACAGGAAGTTTATGAAATTTTTCATAATGAATGCAGAGATGTTCGAGGGATGCGCAAGTCAATTTGCATTGTCTACATATTGTCGTGTGTGCAGCTGAATTTATTTCCGTGGTGTTCACGCTTGCAAAATAAACTCCAATTTCAGGAATTTGTCTGTTTTGGCATTGGAAACTTGTTTGTTGAATCGGTATTTCAACTTGTTCGTCGTCCTCAGTAAAAATTGTTTTGTGATTATCCGTTTTCGTTAATTCTTCATTGTTCACAGATCTCCGCCGAGATTTATTAGTGTCATTATATTGTAAAATACGTTTTTCTCCACCAAAATAGTATTCATCCTGCTCGTCAGGTTCAAATTTTAAAAACGTGTGCTCTTCTTCTATATTAGTACTATCATCATGATTTGATTCAAATGTTATTTCTTGGTTACTTGTTGAACTCAACTGCACTCGTTGTCTTTTCGCTTTAAAATTTAGTTCGTCCGCTGGATTGTTTTCGGTGAGAATTTTATGACTGTCCAGGAGATTTTCGTGGAGATTACACGTTTTACTATAGTAACTCTGGCATTTGTTCGGCTGCTCATCTCCGGCCGTGGGGATGCTGACGTGCTTTCGTAAATACCGCAGCAGAGAAAAGGTTTGGAAGCAGACTTTGCACTGATAAACTTTTTTCATAATAGGTGTCATCTTCAAAAACCTCCAAATATCTTATTTGTTTTCGAAGAGAGAAGAGTCTAAACAATCTGCAATCAATAAAATTTATTTAACAAATAATTATAGCTATTTGTGGCGTAAACTTGAATTTTGATATATTTTACGCATGTTGAGACAAAATCAATATTATCAATAATACAAATCAAATAATTATAACTAAAAAAAATGAAATGCAACGAAGGGAAGAGACATTCAATGGTTTTAACAAAAATGTATTTTAGCATGTATTTCCATTGGCACTGCATATATTTTCATGGCAATGCCTGTACTTCGTATTTTTATGTCCTCGCAATATAATACGGAAATAATTTATATTTGAGGAATACACAATTCAGTACTTATGTACTTCACTAACTTGTGTTAGTTAAATGCTAAATAATTGCATATTTGCACAGGTTGGGAATCTTGGGATTTGCTTACAGATGTCCGTGTTTCCATTTTTCGCCTAACCGCGAGGGAGCCAAAAGCTTTCTCGAATATTAAAATGTATATTCCAGAATTATTTGAATTCCTTAAAAGTGTTTCCAATAAAATGACCAAGATGGCAATCTTGAAATCAATTGTTGCAATTAAGATTTAATGATTTCCTGTTTAGTTTGTTAACCGTCTGTTAATAGTTTGTTGATTTCAAATCAACCGCGGACTAAATGCTCAAAATTGCACATGAAGGGACTTTTATAATTGGCGGTCCTCCCAATTCTAAGTTCTCCGGACCCTTTTGCCTTGAATTCTTGGAGATGATGGGGACAAGAGTGAATATTCCCTGACAATTGTGGGCCTAGCATTCTCTCCCAGGGAACAAATTTACTGCTTCAACTTGTCATTTGTGACAGCATTTAACTTGCGTGTACATATAAAAAGATGCATCTAAAAATAAGATACATTTACTCACAGTTTGATTGATTTTGTCAAAATAAGGCGGATATTTAATCCATGACGTTGTATTAAAGTTTTCATTGTGGGCAACGGTTGTAAAATTAGTGTATGATCAAATCTTTACTTTAATTTATCCAATCACGTTAAAAGCGTGCAAAATTGAGGAAGAGCAAGTAGCTGAGCTTGTTTGATAGCCAACCAAAGAAATTAAACAACTATAGCGAAGGTAAATGAAGAAATATCTTCAAACACTGAGGCACGTGAGTTTACGCTTGACGCCCTTTAAAATTAAAATAGGGTGTTTTGCACGGACGTTACAGAATCACACCAATATTATAGTACTAAATATATAATAATTTTCGTGAGCCTTATTTATATTTAAATAATACAATAATATTCTGATAGTAATGATAATTGTAGTAGTGCTTAATTTGTATTATTAATGTTTGCATTTATTGCACTGCAGAGTACATGAACGCCATTCTGTAGGCTGTGCAAGGGGATGATTTACGAGACAGCGTTACATATTAGATATTGAGCTGTTGCCGATCATGTTTAACTGATTTATGTGACCTCAAAGCGTTCATTGAGGAATATGATTTTGGGCAAATGTCGCACTTGTAGCGAACTCCGTCGTGACAACTTGAATTATGCTGCTTTAGGTTACTTTTTAGGCGGAACTGTTTTTCGCACATATCACACTTGTGGCGAATGCCTTCGTGAAAACTTGCTGTGTTCCTTCAACTTTTGAAAAGAACTGAACTGTTTTGGACAATTATCACATTTAAATCTTCTAACGTGCTCGTGATGGCTTAATTTATGCTGCTTTAAATTTCCCAACCGATTGAATTCCTTTTGACAGTCGCACTTATATTTAACGTTACTGTGAATACTTGATTTATGCTGATTTAAATTTCCCAATAAAGTGAATTTCTTCGTACAAATGTTGCACTTGTAGCGAATTCCACTGTGAAAACTTAATTTATGACTTCTCAAACTACTTGCCCAATGAAATGTTTTTTGACAGATATTGCAAATGTATATTTCAATAAATATTTAAGAGAATGAAAGACGGCTGTGGTTTTATTTTAAGAACAGTTTATTTCCGTATACGCATAAATATACTACAGAAGTAATTCATGTATATGTAGATTGCTACAGACACCATAGAGATTTTGTCAAGACTTAAACAAAGACCTTCCAAGACTTCTCAAGACTGCTTCTTCGCTGCTTACGCACTTATTATATATGTATATTCCGATTGTAAGGGCTTATGCTAAATCGATCGTAATAAATCCCTATTATTATTATATATGTATATTGCTTGAAGAATGAACGAGAGAGCCGAAATCCCTCCGTTTGTTCAACATTACACACTTGCCCCGTTGGCAATTGTGTAGATGTGGGTGGGAGGAAGAAATGATAATGATGACCAAGAAATTCCTGTCTTTCCTGTAGCCATTCACCCCGTAATATATGACATACGCACGCACCATATGCGTACATATGTGCTCCTGCATGTACATATTTTTCTGCTTCTGCTGCATGCTTTATCCTTTGATAAGGCACAATTATTTAACTCAATGCATTTGCCTCCTTCTCATTCTTCATGCAATAATATTCTCCAGCCTAAATAATATTTAAGCTTGAGAATATTATTAGTATTTAGAGTAAGTGAGAGCGGATGAATGAAGAGATAGAATATGACCAAGTGTCACACTCTGAAATCCCAGCGGCTCGACGTTGGCGATTTCCCTATGTAGCCGCGAGTCGGCTATACCTATATGTACATATCTGCCCGTGCAGGTACATACATTTTTATATTCCTTCATCCCTTCTCGCTACTCCCAGTGTTACTGTCTGTGTGTGTTTGTGTAATTGTCGCCGCTTCGACCCTCATATGTATTGTAATGTGTAATGACAAAATATTGTAATGTGTAAAGTCTATCTAACAGTAAATAGGGAATTTGTTGCTGGAGGCCTTTCGCCTCGACTCGAACAGCAAATGAATATTTTTCATTATGAAAACACGATTTATGTCTGTTTAAACTCCTTAGCGAACTAAATATCTTGCTGCAAATGTCGCATTTATTCAGAGTCTTCGTTTTTCTAATTGCTTTTTCTTTATTGCTGGTTTCTATCCGCTTAAATTTAAGACTTAATTGATTTGTATCTTCTAAAGACAAGTAAACCACAGGAAGTTTGTGAAGTTTGTCATAATGAATGCAGAGATGTTTAAGGGACGCGCAAGGCAAGTTGCATTGTCTACATATTGTTGAATGTGCAGCTGAATTTGAAAAAATCAACTTCAATTTTGAGTATTTGCTTTTTTTGTATTAGGGAACTTGTTTCTTGATTTGGTGTATCATGTTTCCTGTCAACATTAAAAATGCCAATATTTTATATAAACTATTTTCACTCCTTGCAAGAAATTTGTTTCGTAATGAAACGTCAAAAAACGTCACTACGTGAAACTTTAAAGCATTTAGGCCACGAATAAAAACATGCTTATTTCTGTATACAGAAATATCTTTTGTCCTCGCAAGGCAAAAAGTGGTATTTTGTCAGATAAACAGTCCACTTTTTCAATACCACAGTCAAAATTTATATTTTCACCTCTTCCTGTTTTGTCTCTTTTGAATCGACCTTGGTAACTGTCGCGCTTTGCACCAAAAAAGTACGTCGTTGTTGTTTTAAAGTTGTTGATCGTTTGAACTCTTTAGAGCAGTACACTTGATTCGTTGCACATATCAGGTGCAATGGATTTACGTTGTTTTAAATCCGTTAAGTAGGAGTGCACCTTTGGGTAAATGTCGAAGTTTTAGCGAACCTCACGGTGATTACGGTATGATTTATGTCTCTTCAAAGACACTGGAATGGAATTTTTTTTGGAATGGATAATTTCATGATGAACACCGCCGCCAGATGGTCCTGAACTGTTCAACTCTTTACAGCAGTACACATCAGCTATCGAGTAGTTGCTGATAATGTTTAACTGATTTATGTCGCCTCAAACTGGCCATGAAGAAGTATGATTTTGGGCAAATGTCGCACTTGTAGGAAACTCCGTCGTGACAACTTGATTTGTGATCCTTTATATTTTTTCTAAAGCGGAATGTTTTTTCGCACATATCACACTTGTGGCGAATGCCTTCGTGAAAACTTGCTTTGTGTATCTTCAACCATTGGGAAGAATTGAACTGTTTTGGACAATTATCACATTGAAATCTAACGTGCTCGTGAGACCTTAATTTATGCTGCTTTAAATTTCCCAACCGATTGAATTCCTTTTGACAGATATCGCACTTATATCTAACGTGACCGTGCATACTTGATTTATGCAGATTTAAATTTCCCAATGCACTGAATTCCTTAAGACAAATGCTGCACTTGTAGCTAATTCCATCGTGAACAGTCAATTTATGATTTCTCAAACTTGAAAACCAATGAAATTTTTTTTGACAGATATTACAATTAAATATTTTTCCATTATGAAAACAGGATTGGTGTTGTTTTAAATTCTCGAGCGTACAGAATATCTTGCTGCAAATGTCGCATTTACGAGTCTTAGTTTTGCTCGTTTCCGTTCGCCGGATTTTAAGATTTAATTGATTTGTAATTACTGGAGCCAAGGAAACCACAGGAAGTTTGTGAAGTTTCTCATAATGAATGCAGAGATGTTTAAGGGATGTGCAATTCAATTTGCATTGTCTGCATATTGTTGTTTGTGTGGCTGAATTTATTTTCGTGGTTTTCTCGGCTGAAAAATCAACTCCTTTAAGTATTTGTCCGTTTTTGCGTTGGAAACTTGTTTTTTGATTTGGTGTATCATGTTTTTCGTCAACATTAAAAATTGGTACATCATCATCCGTTTTCGTTGGTTCGTCATTATTCACAGATCTGTGCCGAGAATTATTAGTGTCATTATATTGTAAAATTGGTTCCTTTCCATCAACATAATAACGTTCATCCTGTTCATCAGGCTCAAATTTTAAAGAAGCATGCTCTTCTATAATAGTACAATCATCCTCTTTTGAATCAGCTGTTATTTCTAGATTCCTTGTCGAACTCAACTGCACTCGTTGTCGTTTCGATTTAAAATTTAGTTCATCCGCTGGAATGTTTTCCGTGACAATTTTGTGACTGTCCTGTAGTTTTGCGTGGAGATTGCGCGTTTCACTATAGTAACCCTGGCAATTGTTCAGCTGTTGATCTCCGACCGTGAGGATGCTGACGTGCTTTCGTAAATACCGCAGCAGAGAAAATGTTTGGAAGCAAACTTTGCACTGATAAATTTTTTTCATGATAGATGTTGATCCTCAGATACCTCCAAATAAAATACTCGTGTTCAAAGGGAGATCTGTGTAGACATTCTGCAAGAAATAATTATATTTCAACAATTAATTATGGTTATAATAATTTTAGAAATCTTGAATTTTGTTATATTTCAAGCAGGTTGAGACAAAATCAATAATAGTAAGAATAGAATTAGAAACATAATTAACATAACAGTAGACTCGTCAATATCGCCATTACGAGGCTCAACAGTAAGTTCAATATTAACAATTGTGATCTGAGTCCGTGCAAAGAAACTGTTTTTCCCCAGTAATAAATAAAAATAAAAATTATAGCATAATAAATGTGTAATTTTACCGTGCAACCTGAGCTCTTTAGTTTGGAAAACTTTTAAAACACTGATTTTTCACTGCGGTCAACAAGAAATATTAGGTTTAATCTCTAAAAATTGTAAGCGCATGTCACAAATTGTGATAATTTTCCGATTACGATATAGGTGTTTGTTGGAATTTCATGTCGACTGATGATTTATGAAAATTGTAAGCCTCTCTTTTGTTGTTTTATCGCGTACTACATACTCGCCTTCATTGCTGACATGCTTGAAGTAGTTGCTGATAAATTTTTATCTATTATCTCTACTGTACCTCGTTTAGCAGAATGTCGAATGCCTTGTTTCCGAAGTTCTTGGCCGAATCTTTCTGATTTCCCTGTCTTTCGTCCAGATATTTTTAATGCATTCTATCAAATTCTGACAACCCATAATTTTGCAGTTTATTGGACAATTGTTAGATTCACGCTTGACATAATCATTTTATTTGGTAATAAATACATGTTACTTATAAATACAAAGTATTGGTTACATTCAAAGAACTCAGACCGCTTAATACAATTTAGCAATGAATTACTTTGCAACTTGAAAATAATTAAGATATTTCAACATAAATGCCATTATAAGATTATAACGATGATGTGGTCGATTACAATGACTCACCTTTTCACGTGAAACTATTTGAAGAGGTTGCTGATAAGTGTTTATCAGTACAGTTAGACGGCACTGTCAAGCTATGAATGTACAATGAGATTTAATCACTAGCATCCACACGAATCACAATGGTTTTATCATGTTATCATTATGTCATCAAAAAATGTTTACAATTTCAGGATTTCGGTGAAATTCAAATCTCGGCGAAATTGTAGAAGTAACGCTGATTATTTAGCTGAAGTTGAGATGGCGCCCCAGCCTCTGTAATTCTTTTAAAGGTAAAACGAAGTCATCTATAGATGGAAACCACGAATTCATTGAAATGAGTTTTTTTGGGTGACAAGGCTTTGCATGTAATAAAACTTGAATTTTTATTATTTTACTATTCCCATCTAGGTGGAATGTGATTCCCAAAACTTGTACATTTAAAAACTAAAAAAATACTTTACGAACTAGCTAATGTATTCAAACAACCTGTAAGGAAAAGTGTTCCTTTACAAACATTGTACATAAATGCACTTGCGCATAAGCTTTAACTTCAGTTGTAACTTT
>JAQGAK010004702.1:0-11625 GCA_034696945.1 Lipothrix lubbocki
TATTATTATTATATATTATTATTATTTATTATTATTATATATTATTATTATTTATTATTATTATTTATTATTATTATATATTATTATTATTTATTATTATTATATATTATTATTATATATTATTATTATTTATTATTATTATTATTTATTTTAATTGTTAAAACAGTATAAATTTGCAGTGTATACCCACATTTATCTTGTGTTTCAAACAATTAATCATAATAATATTTAATTTCATACTTCAGAGAACAGCAAGAATATCCACGGCCCACTACCCATCTACGGGTTCTGCAAAAACCATGGTCCATTTTTTGCAATCAGTAAAGGCGCAAAAATTCCAGCGTTATAATTTTGGCAAGCGTAGAAATTTAAGGCAATACGGATCAACTGAGCCTCCTTCGTACAATTTAACAAATATTAAAGTTCCTGTTATGGTGATGTGGGGAAATAATGACTGGCTTACATCTCCTACGGTTTGTACTCGCCTTTTTTTAAAAATTGCTTGGAAACATGTTATTCTATATTATGCTTATTTGAATAATTTCATTGATTCAGGCCGTCCAAAGGACAATAATGGAACTTGGAAATGTAACTAAAGTTGTTAAAGTAGATGATCCGTCCTTCTGTCATTTCGATTTTCTTATTGGCTCACAAGTCAAAACGCTCGTGCACGATTCGTGCTTACAATTTTTAAACTCGTTTAAATAGTTTTGACAAACAAGTGTTTTATCATAAGTAAGAAATATATGAAATTTTGTAATAGCAATTAATAAATTAATTTTATTATTATTTATTTATTATTTCATTAATTAATTAATCAAAACAAAATAATAAAATTAATAGTCCATGTAATAATGCTGCTGAGCATAGTGAGCACCATTCCCCTGTCAACAAAGTACGTGCTTCCCATTTTACAGCGCAGAGATCTCTGACTTTTGAGAAATTTCTTGAATTCCGGAGAGCCGCAATGTAACCTCCAACTGTGGAGCATTCTTTCAGCGTCTTCGAACAATTTCGCTAGAAAAGTAAATACCAAGCTCAGGTACACAGCTAGAAAGATACATACGAGCAGTCCAATTATCCTCACTATTCCTCTCATCCTGATCAATGAATAAATAGCGAAGCTTAACCCGCCCACACCAAGCCATTCGCTCACTGGAAGGGCACTGTGAGCATATAGATCCGTTCCCATTTGAACGATAATCGTTAGTTTTGGATACGTAGAACGAAATCCTTCACAAGTTCTCAACACATCAATCCTTAGAATTTCTTGTTGATTCTTACTGCAAAATTAAAAAAAGCATTGCTACCAGCCCAGCCAAAAGATCTTAAAACGTGATACATATATTTAGGTTTATCTTCGTGCACTTATGGTGATTATTCAAAAGTGTCATATCTTACTTCAGTTCATTAATCCAAACCCATGCCATAAGGAGAGATTCAATTCCTGGGAGTAGAAATGTGAACATGTGTAACACACCCGAACACATCAGATAAAAATGTGTCCCAACTTGAAAAATTTTGACAGCGATTTTTGCCGGGAAATATGACGGTTGAATAACGGAGGTGAACATAATCATGCGGTTAGGGAAATAAATACCGGCGAAGCTGAAAATCGAAATCGAAATGGTACACAATGCCCACAGAAATAGACATAGCACACCTGCTTTGTCACACAGCACCTTATGATAATTTGATTCGTACACTTGCGTCTTTTTGTATTTGCCTGGAATAAAAATTCATTAAATTGTCAGTAAAATTACATAATTTTAAATGCAAATATTATGTAAATAAAAAGTTCCATCAAGCTTTGAAAACGTTTTTTGAAGTTTGATAAATTATTATAATGTGGATAAATATTGAATATATTGTCGGTGAAGGATCCCAAAGTACCAATTGCTATACCTTCAACACAGAAATTGGTACTTTTTGATACTTCGCCGACAATATACTTCAAAAAATATATAGGAACTACCTTGCAGTTGTGTTTGAACTTCGAAATACTGTTGATATATAGTAGGTATTTCATATCTGAGTCTGATTTCGTTGGCATAGAGGGTCATCGGAAGGATCAAAACTACTGACACGCCTCCACAAATGATAAAGTCCACAACAGAATACTTAGTGGCGGCTTGGTTGTAGTAACCCCATGCGTGAATTGTCCGAATATAGCTCCAAAGGGAAAACAAAATGGTAGAACAAATATTGAAGTACCAGCCTATAATATATTTTGGCCTGACTTCTGTCGACAGTTTTTGTTGAACAGGATCCCATTTGTATGGCAAGTACAACAATATTTCGTTTAGCCAGAGACCTGAATAGAATAAACGTCTGGAAATCGGACCCAGCCCCAATCCAATCATTTTACATTACTTTTTAAAGATAGTCGCTAAAGTTCAGAATGCGACTGCATTAAGTTTTAAAAGTGTAAGAGAATTAGTAGAACTTCAGTTTAATAGAATCAGAGGTAGAAGTTGTTTCTAAAGGCAAAAAGAGGGCAAGATGGAGTCAGGGAATGTAGTTGCAGGTGTTATACAATAAGAAATATATAGATGTTAGTGCTATGTATAATTCACCTATTATCGAGTTTTCCAAAGGAGTTGTTGCTTCAAGA
This sequence comes from Lipothrix lubbocki, assembly GCA_034696945.1. Classification (NCBI taxonomy): domain Eukaryota; kingdom Metazoa; phylum Arthropoda; class Collembola; order Symphypleona; family Sminthuridae; genus Lipothrix; species Lipothrix lubbocki. The sequence goes on from JAQGAK010004702.1 coordinate 2,615, forward strand.
GGTGCGCACATTTAATCAGATCAGCATTTAACTTGAGCTAAACTTGGGGGAAAAGTTGAAAAAATTATTTGGATCAATACACTATAAGGCGGGACGACGTGTCTGCTAAAATGCTATCAAGTGCTTATCTATGTAGGTTTTAACTGATCTATAAGAGCGAATAAAAGTTCTGTGAAGGCGTCTGACTTTAATTTTATGTTTCTCTATAAAGAAAGTTTTACTAGAATGTTAGTTTGACCTAGTTCAGCACTTGAATATTTAAAAAGTGTATAAATTACGACATAATATTTCATATAATAAAATTCTTCTAAATTACAAAGAGAAAGAGAAAATAGTTGCGGCTGGCACATAAAACAACAAACTACTGAATGATACAATAGTAAGCACAATTTGATATATTAATAGCGGATTATTATTCCAAATTATTATTTTTATTATTGCAAAACATTTTTGGAAGACGGATTTTAGTACATACAATGTTAGGCAGGACAAGTAAAAATACTACTGAATGTAAAGATTTTCACCAGTAAGTACATTTAGTTTAGACATTAAGTTACATTTAGTAAATTTACTTGCATTCCGTCATTTGTATTTCAATACCAACTTCTTTCTTGACAGGCTTCTCTGAGGACGCAAAGCGTCCCTCGCCGTTTATCTGAGATACTTTGGGAACTTTGTCGACAAACAATTGGAGGATGAATGCACCAACTACAAAGGAATAACTTGCTAGTGTGAATATTTGGTATAGCCTGCGTTCGCTGTAGGCCTATAACGAATCAAAACAAAATTTTACTCCTTATTTCAGTACGTAGCTACTAGGTTCCTATTAATTATTATAGGTGCAAATGAGATTTCAGCAAAAAACAGAATAAACGTGATTATTACAAACATAATCACGCAATTATCACACCTGAGATTGGTGAAGATTTCTTAGCGTGCTTTCAAATTCGAAGAAGTTACATACAGAAGCCATAAACCAGAATATGATCAGGGATGCGGCACGTTGGGTGCCTTTTCTCTTCGTGTATATTTGTAGAGCCAGGGTTAAGCTCTGGAATTGAAAAAAAAATGCAAAGAAAGTATAACATAAATACAAAATACAAACAAAAATAAATACACAAATAAATACACAAATAAATACACAAATAAATACACAAATAAATACACAAATAAATACAAAAATAAATAAAAAAATAAACACAAAAATAAATAAAAAAATAAATAAACAAAATAAATACAAAAATAAATACAAAAATAAATACAAAAATAAATACAAAAAATAATACAAAATTAATACAAAAATAAATACAAAAATAAATACAAAAATAAATTTAAGACAAATATGACATAAATTGAAAATAAATACAACCCAAATAAACAAATTAAAAATGACCAAATAAATTTCAAAAACATAGTAAAAAAAATTGACACAAAATAATATTTAAAATGAAAGCTAAATAATTCAGGTGTATACTGAATTCCAACTTCACCAAACGTGATGTAAATTAGCATTGGAATTTTCCGGACGTGAAAAAAGCGGTGAAGCATGTGTCTATAGGTATATGCCCTGTGAGTTGAGTTCACTATATAAGTAAATAAACTGTATTTATAGTCAATACAGATAGTACACGTTTGCTTTTGACTTTCCTCAATAAAAACTGTAACGACCGGAGTGGTGAATAAATGAAATCAAATTCGAATTGAAAAGGGAATGGAATTATTGAATTGAAGGAAACCTTATTAGAGATGAGATTGGTGGGTTGCGCTGTGGTCGGTCGGCCGAAGAGTTCGGCTGGAGGAGCCGTGGGAGGGGTGGGCGATGGTTGTTGTTGGAGGGAAGACAGAGCCTGCAAACTTGAATTACTCAGTTCCATGAACTGGACTAGCGTGGCATTCATTGAGAACATAAGAGCCGTGACCCGCTTCTCCACACTTGTGAAAATCCCATGCAGACTGTCCCCGATCCGACGACCCTCCCGCAAAATAACATTCAATTTACTGTCATATTTGGCGTCCAAACTCGCCACACTCGTGTCTATCTTCGTCTCCAAATTCTTCCACTTCCGACTCAAATTCTCATCCACCCGCGTCACCTCCTCCGTCATCATGTCCACGCGGATCTTCGCCGCCGTCACGCTCTAAATTGTCAACATAAATAAATCAAATATTAATCCGAGATTTCACTGGGGAATAGACGGAATTCTGTAATTGATGCAGGGATGTTAAGGGATTTTTTCGTGAAATTTTCAGGATTCTAATAAGGCTCGTAATTTACAAAATTGAGGAAATTTACGGAATTTTAGTGCAAATCATTAGAAAATATATGAATTTTCAGAATTTTTCATGTCAGTTTGAATCGAAATAAGGAATTTTTGAAGGAAATTTAAATAATTTTAAATGCAAATCATAGATAATTATTATGAAAATTTAAAAGATGAAATTGAAATTTAGATATTTTCATCAAATTTTACCACCAACGTTTTCAATGCCATCTAGTCGATTATTGACGGAGGCTTGGAATCTGCCCAGTCGGTTGTCCAAGTGATCAATCCGCAAAGCAATGACGTCCAGTCGGGAGCTAAGTCTTGTGAGGACATTTTCCAAATTCCGGTGGCTTCCCCCGCCGCCCGGCCCACCGCCCCCGCCGGCTTCCGGAATCAACAAAGAATTACTGGACACGAATAATGCGGACACTAACCACAGGATGCAGAAATCCTTCATGATGATAGTTTTTATTTATTAATTATATTTATTAGTTATTTATTATTTATTCACTTATTATTTAAATAACTTCAAATTTAATATTGTTTATATATTATTTTTTATTGCTGAAAGTCTAAAAGCTGCGACGTTTTAAAACTTCAGTTTTTACAAAAAAAAGCCCAAACACCAGCTAAAGCATGGAAATATTTTCAGTTTCACAAGCCCGCGAAAATTCAAATTTTCATTATGATCGCAAATATTGTCGCCACTTCGTCGCAGTAGAATTTCTTGATTTTTTTCTTGCACTTCACAAAAACGTCGCTGTTCAAAAATCTTTCTGAATTCCTCAATGTCTTCTTAAATTCCCCAATGTCGTCACAATTGATATTTTAAAATTTATTTATTTATTATTATATTTTAAAATTTAAACGTTCATAGGCAATCACAAAACTCATTTGCTCAAAATTTTCGGCATCCAATTAGATTTTTTTAAAAATTTTGTTCTTCCTGAACGTCGAACTTCACCAAAACGTCGCAAGTGCAATTTTTTGGAACTATTTAATTTAATGAATTTGGTCGGAAAACCTTGTTTTAATTCAAAACTTTAAACGACCGAGGGAGATTTGAATTTTAATTATTACTATATTTTATAAACTCACGATATCCGGGATGGTCAAGATTAAAAAATTAAAAATAATTAAAATTAAATGTAATAAATAAAAACAATTTTCAATGTTAATTTAGGAAAATTTATTATCGTAATTTATTGTCGCATTGATATATATGTCAATAATATTAAAAGCGCGAAATTCAAACCATTTAAATTGAACACCTAAAAAATTTCTAAATTTAAATAAAATCGGGACAAGTTTTGTAAATTTTATGTATTAAATTTTCTATAATGAATTTCTTTAATACGTTTCTGTAACAAACGACTATAATTCGTATATAATAAATTGCTTTTAGTAAATGTTAAAAAAAATTTAATCAATTTTAATAATAAATATCGTTTTGATGCTTGCGAGCAAAATTATCCGAATTGATTGCACGGATCCTGGATCTTTGTGGCAATTTTAAATGTGAATTGCGGTAAGAACAACAACAGGAAGGAGAAGAGAAACAATAATGGTAACAATAGTAATGAAAATCCATATGAAAAATGAACGATTATGGAGAGTAATAATAAGGGTTGTCTCCGTTATTAAAGCAAAAAGAGAATAATGGTTGGGAGGATTTGAGGAACAGAGTGGACTTTTCGAAACTTTACCGCTTTACAAAAGAGCCATTTGATATATATTTTTGCTATTTTTAGGGGCTCTGACTCCCAAGTCAAGTGTCGTTCTAGCAGTTCATGTTTATTTTTAACTTCTGGTTGCATTTCCACGTCTTCAAAACACGGTCTTCCTATATTTTCTTTAAATAATATATATATCTTCCGAGCAGTTTCTCTCATTCTTTCGCCTTCTCTCCGCCGTGCTTCTCCGTTCTTCTCTGTTGTTGTCACATCTGGTTTTCAAATCAGACAAGAAGCCCAGAGAGCATACATGATAATCTCCCATCATCCTTCAACTATATAAGTACATTTCAGATACAAAGTTACAAAGTAGCGGATGAGGTGCATTAGAAAAAGTAAAAGGGAAAAAGATATCTGCATTTTGCATCAGGGAATTTTTAACAGTCGCCGCATCGCATCCCACAAACGTAAAAGACAAGACGGGAGATGATGAGGCGGAAAAAGATTAAAACACTATTAGAGAATAGCGTTGTTGGAGAGGCAAATATAACTATCACCACAGTTGCTCAAAATCCGTAAGTTTTTTGGTTTTTCAAATGAAGTGTAAAAATCTACATTTTCGAATTTCCTAAAAAATTGTTATTAAATCTTGTTAAATATTGAATTCCGTCATTGAAGAGGCAAACATAACTATCTCCACAGTTGCTAGAAAGCAATAAGAATTACTATGGTACTACAAGATGTTTCACAAATATTCAAATACAAAACTGACTATGTCGTTTAAAAGCATGACCTATTGTTTACCATTGTTTAGTATAGCTCATTTATACGGCAAGCACAATCCCGCTGCTGCTTTGGAAAACTACTGCCAGGTCTTATTGCATGTTGTAGTAAAAGGGAAAATATTCCAGCAGTTTCTACCGCCTAGGTGCGATTGCTAATGGTAAATAAACGAGATAGCTGCTTTTGCATTCCAAACTCTAAAAATTTTATTCGGACGCTGTAGTCATTTTTATTGCATTTCAGCAACTGTGGAGATAGTTGTATTTGCCTCTTGAACCACGAGAAGCTTATACTAAAACAAATTCCGTACTTGTAATTACATGACAAATGTAAATATGAAATCTGAAAGATGCTTAAAATTTCCATTTATTTCTATAGGATTTTAAATATGTAGCACTTTTGCACTTTTATGCACCGTGACCGTTTTAAATATAAATTACACGCGAGTAAATATTGTTTTGTATTTAAATATCCTGCAAATCTCAAAACGTGCTTAAAATACCCATGAGGTAACATTGGCTTTCCATTATTTTAGCACGTTGGGGATTTCAGACAGTGACAAATTTTTTTATTATGTAGAACATCCATCGTGGGTAATAAGCTCCCGGAAGATCTCTCATCTTATATTGTAAATTGTAAAATAACAATTTTCGGTATCTTTTGACAACGTTCCACATGATTATTCATACGATTTTTTTCCGTACTTTTTTTTGTTATTTCACTTTCACATCTGCTCTGACATTTTATGACCTGTTTTCCGAGAAGCCTGACAGTGGAGCCAGCCACATGTGACAATTTATGGGATTTTAGGTTTTTTAATGGTATCTTCCATTAAAAACGCCGGAATTTTCTACAATTTGAGGGATTTCGATGCATCTTTTCCAGGAAATCGTCAGGAAATGCAAGAGCTGTGTAAAATTTAAAATTACAGATTGTCATCATTCGTAAAATTAATTTTCACAATTTTTTGTCCACGCGGGTTCATTGTAAAAAGTAGGAAACTCTTGAGATTTTTCCGTGCAAGTTTTATTAGTCGGAAAATTCAAGAATTTTAATAATTTTTCATTGCTAGTTTTCATTAGAAAATCCTAGAATTTTAATAATTTCCAAAAAAAAGTTTAATAAGAAAAAACAAGAATTTGAATACTTTTCAGCAAACCGGGAACGGAAGTTTATGGTTTATTGAATTATTGAATAACGGTGACCACGAATTCTTTCCGCCAGCATTAGCTTGGTTTGGCCGATGTAGATTGGTATCCGGACATAAGTCCGGAAGTAAAAGAACAACCAGAAAAGGAAGCGGTTGGCTGGAAATCTTAACTTCAAACTTGATGAAATGCAAGAATTTTCATCATTCTCAATTTACATAATTTTTTTCCTAAGCACTGCTTGGTCTCCTATAATTAATAAGCTAGAAAATAATATTTAAGGTACAAATATTTACAAAAAAAAAATAAAACTTTTTATCTGATATTTTAATTTGAAAAATGATGTTAAAGATTCTTTCGTGTCCCCTCCTCATTCCTAATCTCGCCCTGAAGATGTCCACAGATTGTGCAGGAAAGCTTGGCAAAGAAAATAAAACTCCTTGTTAATTATTTATCCATTTATTTCGAAAAATGGCTACTATAATTTTCAATGTCAGTTTTCATTAGCAAATTGAAGAATTTTAGGATTATTAAACTGTGAATTTTCATTAGAAAATTTAAGATTCATAATTTTCGTATGCAAGTTTTTATTATAAAATGCAGAAATTTTAAGATTAGTTAAGTTTTAGAAGTTAGATAAGTTTTCATTAAAAAATTCAGACGATTTTAGATTTTTCAATGGAAGTTTTTACCGCAAAATTCAAGAATATTTGAATTTTTTGATTCAAGTTTTCATAAGAAAATTCAAAAATTGTAAAGAATTTACAATGAAAGAAGTTAGGGAAAATGTAATTTGTCATCGCAAATCAGCAGAGAATCTTCACAATACTCAATACACTAATTTGAAAATAATGCGTTCGAAAAATAAATTTCAAACAATTTTTTTTGACAACCATAAGCATCAGCAGAGTTTTTAAAAACGAAAACTTTTATTTTTCACATGATTATTTTTCATTTATGATCATAACGTATTTATCTTCTCACAAGTCTCTCTCCTCCATATTCTTCAATATTGAAATCATCAATAATAATTACATCATTAAAACATATTAGTTTTCATTATTTTTTCACTTTTGATAAATCGTAAAGTTTTTTTTCTTCATCTATATTTTATGTAGATTTAACTTCTTCATCCTTCTCTTCATCTTCTTCTTCTTCTACAACACACATCAGACTTTTAGGTAGTATTTCTCTTTTTATAAAATGTGTACGATCCATATACATGTATTATGTTAATATAATATTAAACAAAGAGCAATATATATAGAGAATAGCGTTTATATATATATAACATAAAAGTATTATAGAGGAGAGAAATTACATATAATAACATTTTGTAAATATAGCTAATAATAATAATATTTTTTTTAAATTTAATAATAATAATTGTAACAAATATTAAACATAATATATATTTTATAATTATTAGCGTATTGTAGCTCTTATCAACACTTCTACAATTAAAATAATAATAATAATAATTAAATGTAATTAATTTATTATTATTTTTCTTGTTATCAATCAACAATTCCACTTTTATTTCAATTGCAACTTCATATATAATTTAACTTCAAAAAACAATATTTTCTATTAAATCGTTTTTTAAATTTAATTTAATATTTTAATTATCCATTTCTATTGTAAAATCATTTTTAGTAATTCATCCATATTTATTAGCTTATAATGTATAGTTTGATTTCTTTAACGGATTTCATAATTAATTTAATTTATTTTACACGCAACCAATTTCAATACAATTTAAAATATTTTATAATTTTGTAATTCATCATTCAGATTTATTTCATAAATTATATTTATAATTTATTAAATTTCATAAATAAATTCCACTCAAACTTATTAAATTATATGAATCTTTATCTTCATTTTCCTGCTTTTATGTTAATAAATAATTATTTTAAAGAATTTAACGGTTTTCTTTCTAAAAATTTAGCGTTTATACAGCAAATTTGCTATTTTTTAAATATAACACACGTGCTTTTTACTTAATGATTTTTTAAAAATAAAAAGTGACCTCGTGCATATTTATTATTTTTTTATAATAATTGTATTTAATGTTTTTAAATTTAATTAATTTCTGCTGTTTCCTCATATACTATTAATTGAATTTTTAATGTTTTCTCAAATATCAGTTAACTTCTCATTTACTGTTAAATTTAATTCAATTTTTAATTTTAAATGATTATTTTAAATTGTTAGTTGCATATATTTACTGCACTGTTATTAATTTTATTATTCTGCTTTAAAATGTGGTTGTTATTAATTTAGTTTATATTTTTAGCTTCAAGGATTTTACAATTATTTTAATATTTCAAGGAACGTTCTGAACGTATAGTTGTTGCTGACTTTACATATTATGATTTTATTAGTGTGTTGTTAATTTACTTGTTAAATATTTAATTTTAAAGTTCACATAATTTTTTTAATTAAAATTGTTATATTTGGATTATTCATATATTAAGAATATTGTTATTTTATAATGTATACAATAATAATTGTTTTAAAGTAATTAGTTTTCATTCTTCGTCTTCTTCTTTTTTCTAATAACAATTTAAATGCTGTGTGCTTGAGAAATGTTCTGCTGTTTGCTTTAAAAATCCAATAGTTTTGCTCGCGTTGTTTATTTTTAATTAATGCTGACTTGTGTTTGGTGGATTTGATATCCGTTAGTGGTTGCAAATATATTTCTCTTTTTCGTCGACGTTTCTCACTCATTTTTTGCGATCAATTTAATTCTTATTACATATCTGCACAGGTTCCCATGATGCGGCCCCCCAATTTTTGAATAATTATATCGAGGCTCTCACACAGCGACCCAGATTTAACAACAGCACTTCAGATTTTAACACTTTAATACAAATGTCTTCTATGATAATAGATCTGTGAAAAAAAAATTCAAATTAGTTAGATACAATATAAATTTATATAAAAATCCAAATTGACAAAAAAATTAATAGAAAAAATAATACAAAATAAATACAAAAATATATACAAAAATTAATACAAAAATTAATACAAAAATTAATACAAAAATATATACAAAAATATATACAAAAATTTATACAAAAATATATACAAAAATTTATACAAAAATAAATACAAAAATTAATTATTATAAATACAAA
>JAQGAK010004703.1:0-11622 GCA_034696945.1 Lipothrix lubbocki
TAAATAGCTGGCGCTGCCCCTTCGCGGTAGCACCCCTTTAGGGGTGCCGTAAATCGTTGCGAAGCGACGATTTTTTTAATTGGAGCAAAAATATAAAACTTCAAAAAATCATAATTTCACTCAAACCCAATTTGCAGGGGAATGATTGGTGCAAACACTCTGTACTGGTGGTACATAACATATTTTTACTCGAGTCTACTCATTTCAGCCGTACCACACTCCACTCTTCCCTTGTAAGAGATTAGGTGGAAAAAGCACATTTGCAAGTTTGTCCGAACAAATGTTGACACGCTTATAATGATCAACACGTAACAGTCATGTAGCGAACACAGTCAGATTAATTATGCATAATAATACTCTGACGTGAGTTTTAAAATCATACTATTTAGCCTCGTTATCAATTCATTTGTCTATACTAGAGTGAACGTTTAAGAAGGGCCTCAGGTGAGGAAGCTGTGCGTAATTTCTAAATAAATTATTTTAACACGGGCTTATTTCAAGAATTGTTTAAATTTTTGCAACAATTTAGCTAAATACTGAATTTGCTAGAGTAAATTCTTCAAAAGTAATTGAGCTTCGTTTCCAACTGAACTCAACCAGAAATAACCTAAAGTAACGTATGTATAACTGTTAAATTCACAGTCTCGGCAGAAAACATCGAACGCGATCATAAAGATTTGGGGGAAAAGGCAATTTTCTAATGTTTAGTGACCTGTAAAAATCAGTTGCGTCGACTTTTTCGAATTTAGGATTTTGTTTTAATTTTTGAATCTATGGGACACATTTTTTAAATATGTCATAAAGTACCAATTTTTTGAAAAATATTTTTTGACAGCTTTTTTACTTTTTAAAACTTGGTTATAACTCTCGCTACAAGAGGACGCTCTAAATCACCAAAACGCGTCTCTTATATAGTAATTCTCTTATAGAGAGAGTTAGAATACATATAACTATGTATGAAATGTGGGCCCAAAGGATCTCTAACAGAGAGAGTTCTCTTATAGGGAGATCTCTTATAGCGAGAGTCCGGTGTATACGATGTAATTTGCTATAAGTGCCACTTGCATGTACAGTCGACTCTCCCTATAAGAGGCCTCCCCATAAGAGCATTCTCCCTATAAAAGCCACGTTCCGTCCTCCCCTGAATATTGCAATGTTAATTGTGTTCTTTATAAAAGCATTCCCTATAGGAGCATTTCCCCTATAACAGCGCCAAATTTCCTGCTGCTGAAGCCTGCGCTTTACCCTATAAGAGCATTTTGCTCTCCGTAACGTTAGTGTATGACCGTTGTCACTCCTTAAACTTAACTATTAGCCGTCTTGCGCATTTTTATTTAACGTATCACTTTTTATTTTTTAAAGAGTGTGAAAGTCATCATTTTGCTTATTATTATTAAAATTTAAACGATCAATACAAATAATTTTCTAATTAATATTTATTTTAAACTTTATTTAAAATGAGCAATTAAATAATTTAATGAATAAATTTTCTACTGTAGCTTTAAGTCAGTCAAGCAAAATAATAGTGTAATAGAAATTTAAGCACTAATTATAATAACATGAAAAATAAGATTCGGCCCGTGAATTATTCATACATGCAAATTTTAAAATGAGAATGAATTTTCAAAATGTTTAGTTTCAAAAATTAACAATTCCATAAGAATGTTTTTAGAAAGGCATGATTTGATACTGCAAACAATTGTTGAGGCCAATAAATAATTTTAATAATTCATTAAATAAATAGTAAAAAAAACTATAATAAATTAAAAAATAAATCTAATATAATCACTCATAAATATATTCGGAATATATGCACTAAAGTAACTAACTGCTATAATTAGTAATTAATATTAATGTTTTTAAGCTAAAAAATTAAGCAGTGCATTATCAACACTGACCATCTACTACAGGAATTGAATAAATTGTGTAAATATATTTTCTGAGTAAATGTGGACATTTCTTGGATTTATAAATAGATGTACACAGGTATTACATTGCAGGTATTCTGGTGTATACAGAAATTAATTTAATTTTAGATTTCATGTATATTTAGACCTAATTCCCTATAAGAGCGTACCCTTATAACAGCGCAAATCTTGATCTTTATATTGTGCTCTTATAGGGAGAGTCGACTGTATATTCCAAAATGAACCTCTTGCTTACATATGCAAAGATCAATTTACAAATTGAATTACTAGTCAAGATGAGCCAGGCTATCGCAATAATAATAAAATTACTACTATGTACATACTATGTGCTCACTTTACATTTCATTGTATTTATTAAATAATAAATTATATTTCAAATAATTATTTTTATTTGTTTAATAATGTTTTAAATTTTAAAATGTCAATGTACGATATTTGCTGTCGTCGTGTTACAGCTGGAATATCAATTATTATTGTACTGAAGCTAAAATAACACGTTTGTAAACACATACAATGCAATACAACAGAATGATGCCATTTCTGTTGCCTGAATTATAACTGTAGTTGTAGATATGTACATATTGTTATTATATGTAATTCGAATAGATTTTATACACAATATTTTCTACAATATTTCGTCAAATGGATTCAACCAACTTAGGCAGCCACAAGTAAATCAGATACAGAAGACAGGACAAACTCAAACATGGCAAGGATCATTTCTTTATCGATCTTCTCAACCGAACCCACCTGAATATACAACGGTTTGACGCTCTGAAGGAACTTTTTAACCAGGGGCGGCTGTTTTTGACTCCTCCAACTGCGTAGCATAATGGATGACTTTTCATGTATGTCAGCACAGACAGAAAATCCATTGACTAAAGGAATAAATGTAATTGTTGATACCGCAGGCATCAAGAGTGCAAGTATCCCTTCAAACCTGATGGAGCCAAAGGCAGTGTAGACTACTACGAATAGCGCAAACCATTTAAGGCCAGGAATCAATATAGGAGAGTATAATTCCACTGTAAAAGAATTCAGAAGCTGTAGCTGGCGTATGGTTTTCATAAATACCTTTGGTGTGCGAACTAAATTGTCGGATTGGTGGTCCGCTATGTTCATGCTATAAATATAAGGAAACGAATATTACAAAATGCGTATATACAAAACGATTTTTGAAAACACATACTAAGAATTAATTGTTTTTATATTTACACCAGTTCATCCAGCACGTCTCCTATGCCGCACACAGATTCAATTGCCGGTAGGAACAAATTAAATAAACTCGCATAATATGCACCAACATAGTACAAGAGGCAACCTATTTGGAAACAATGCAGCGGAACGTGCAGATAAAGTGGCAAATCCACTAATGACGTCAAAAGTAATGGCCATTTTGGGTGGAAAGTGATGGAGGAAGCCATGAGGATTAGCACAGCGATATACCCAAAGTAGATCCCCATCATGTTCACACCTGCTTTGTCGATTTGTATTTGGTCCAGAAACGAACAGCTTTTCCTCTCCTTCATGTATTTTTCTGTAAAAACAATAAGTATGTACATCTTGTTTTTTGTGTTGTGGCACCTTAAACTAAACTTGAATAGAAGGATAATGAAATAAATGAATGATTGAAATTGAAATAAACCCCTTACTTTTGAACTCTGCGGCAAATTCAAAATATTGTCGGTGAAACATGTACAATTTGATGTCTAAAATTGTTCCGTCTGCTAATATTGCAATCAAAGAACCCTGGATCAGAAGAAAAATTAAAGACCCAATGTAGTACGTTCTGTCAATCAGCGAGGGTTTCTCGACCTGTGAAGCGTGGAATGTTCGCAAAGCCGACCAGGCAAAGAACACAAGTACTGCTGACCAAAAGAAATAGAACCTTATGATGTCAGATCTTTTCTTTGTGGGATAAATTGACATGGTTTCCGAATTCCAACGAAATGGAACTTGACCAAAGTAATTTGACCATGCATAGCCCTTGTGGAAATATTTAGTTGCCAATGGTCCCAACATATTTGCAAATGCCTGCTTTGTTTATTGGCGAATGTAAAGAAAGTGTGCTAATGGGTGTGCTAATAATGTGCTTATTCCCCGAATATGCGTCTTGCTGGTCATTATGTTTCCTTTGTCGTTAATTCTGAAACTTCACATTTGGTCACGTTGCGGTTCACGTTGTGAATTACGCATGTTTAGTACCAAAATGGTATTAGAGTATATTACACTTGCGAGTGAAATTTAATAACGATATTGCAGATCGGTTGTGGATTTCAAGTATGTATAGTATACTAACTATATTTTAAATTTAGAGATTGAAAAATCTCGTTACCTAAAAAGTCGTTTGGCGTCGTTGAGTTGAATAAAAAATAATACATGTGTACATGTAATTTAGTAAAGCCGACATTCGACGTTTCGGGATCATGGTTACCTATATACAAATTATAATAGTTCCTACACCAATACATATGGGGCTACGTCGTCTCGGCTATGTCGAGAAATCCAAAAACTTCATTATTTCTGTACTACTTACGCAACTTACGCTTAAAATTTTATTAATCTTTTACGTAAGTGAACACACCCTTTAGATTGAAATGCGCGTGGGATGCTAGTATGTATTTAAAGGAGTACATAGTGATGTTATTGTTTTGGGCAAAGCTCCTTCTGTATTCTATAAACAATTACATTATTAGGTATGTATGATTACAATCAAAGCTAAACATTCATTTAAGACCAGTTTACAATTTCAAACTAATATTTCTAATGTGTTCCTCGAAACTCGAGAACCGTTGGGATCCAGTAACATTTAAATGCTGATATTACCAAACCTAATCAGTTTTTCATATTTAATTTTGTATTTGATGCTCCCGAAATCGTAAAAGCATATTCACCATCTTCAAAATTTTTACCCGGTTTTAGAAGAAAAATTCAAAATTTTGGAGAAATGTTATAGTTTTCCGAAAAATTGTAACTCGGAAACCTTTTCCTTTGAGGTTATTGTCAAAGACCATACAGTTACATATCTTCTTTGTCGAATTTTTGATTTGCCCGTAGCTTTCGAGTTACCACCTGAAAAACGCCCATTTTTATATTTTCCCCCCAAAACTTTAAACCTTGCGCTATATTATGTAGTTAAATAACAATGAAGGAATAAGTGAATAAACAATCTGAATTCTATTCATTAATGACCCGAGACTTGAGCAAAACTCCACATTAATATTTTAAGCCATTCATAATAATTCAGTAAATCACAAAGCTGTTCATTGTCCTAATATATGAATACCTTTTGCCTCACCAAAGAACTAGTTAATCAATATAGTTGCTCTCGATTTCATCCGTTCAAAAATTAGAAAGTGATCCGAATATTGTACAACTTATTGTCTGACATTAATTAAAGAATCGTTGAATGTTTCAGTTGCTCAGGTACGGGTACTTGCGTTCGTTATGGCTATTGCAAGATTTATTTTTAATTTTCTTAGCTTTTTCCTTTATTTAAATTACTACCAGCAATGTTTTGCTTGGTTCGAATATTGTACCCCTAACGGAATTTACACAGTTTCTTCTAATGATTGCCCGTTTGGAGTTCTGTTCCGGAATCCGGAGGACGTTTCGACATGTTATTATCCCAATGTGTAATTACTTTTTGACTTCCTAGGCTAATTGTTGAATAATTATCCGAAAGTAAAAAGTGATTTAAATTGTATTTAATGCGGGTGTTTAAATTAAATGTTCCACAGCGGCGATCAAATTTCCAATGTTTGTACGGACGAGCGGGATGTTGACGGAACGAGGAAGGTCCAGTTCATCGATGTTGGCGAGACGGATGAAGAAGGCCCAAATTCAGGTACAGAATTAAATAATTATTATAAAATAACTAAATATGTAATACATAAATAGAATAAAAATAAAATAATAGCATAATAATTAAATAATAATAAAAAAGTAATTTAATTACAAAATAAAATTCCAGCGTCGTATTCGTCCGACTCATGCAAGGACACCGACAGCGCCCCAGGTGACGATTACCATGCTCCGGACAAATGCACCGGCGACTACATTTCGATCACCAAATCCAACACAATCTTCACTATGGACGATGGGACGGATGATGGTTACATGGTCGAAGATAATACTACGGACATCGACCGAAGCAATATCGACGTCCGAAATCAAACTCTCCGTCTATTCCTCTACATGAGCGATCTATTAGTGGACGAAAACGATGATATGCCCGTCCTCCGCTTGGTCAAACTCATGAA
The DNA here is from genome assembly GCA_034696945.1 of Lipothrix lubbocki. NCBI lineage: Eukaryota > Metazoa > Arthropoda > Collembola > Symphypleona > Sminthuridae > Lipothrix > Lipothrix lubbocki. Next base: position 6,191 of record JAQGAK010004703.1, read on the forward strand.
GAAAAGTTTCGAAGTCCTCCGCCGTCACTGCAGCAATCAATATGTTTCCGTGGATTTTAGCAAGGAAATAGAAAAAGCGTTTAATTTCCTACTTCGCGAAAGTAATTTAAAACATGTGAAGGATATCGATGTTAACGAATTCGCCAAAATTAATTTCGTGCTCGATAAGTGCTTGAAAGGATCCCCACCATATCCGTTTTATTTGATGGGGAATGTTTGCAAGCAGAGCTCAAAGGTTAGTGATTTTGATTTTAGATTCTTATTATTTCAATTTATTCTGAATATTTACGAGCTAAAACTTGAGATTTTATTGAATTTTTGAGTATTTCATTTAATTTTACTTTTTAAATACTAAACTGTGATTTAAAAAAAATTAAATAAAAGTAGTGCTTTGAATTAATTTTTAACTAAAATACATAGTGTTGTTTTAATTCATTTTAAAAACACGGAAATTTTTAAATAGAAAATATTTTTGACATAACTTTTAATTTTCAGATTAATACAATTGTTAAAACTTGGCCTAGTGAAAAAACCCATAAAGGTGTAAATCGCACTCACCCGCTGCAACCTCCAAACGAATTTTCGTTTAAATGGGGGAAATATGATTTGCCCGTGGATGCAAGTTGGAGCGTCATGGATTTCACACATGGAATGTGCTACGGAACATTTAAAGACGACATGAACAGTCATCATTTATATGAGCAAGCGCTACAACGTCTTTTTACGCCTGAGCTAAAGTTTCGGTGGTAAGGGAAAAAATAATAAAATAAATCATTATTTGGCTTAAACTGTGATACATACATTAGAAAATATTTTAATAATGAGCTATAATTTCAGAAAATTAATGAAATATTAAAAACAGAAATATTACAAGGTTCAATAAAAATTTTCTTTTACAGGGCAAAACCAGCAAGACTGAATCAAGAACCATTTTGGGACAATATTTTCCGAAGTTACACGGACACATCGATGAAAAATATCGACGCCTGCATCCAAGCCGCTTACCTCGGCAGCCCTTATTTGCATCGGCTGTCGAGACCGATGGTGAAGCAAAATTCTGGTAGACGGAGGAAGTAAGATCAGTATTTTAATAATAATAATTATTCGAATTCCAATATTGATCTTCTGTTTTCAAAATTTTTTCGTTTACTTAAATGACAATTTTAAAAAATAATTTTAAAAATTGTGTGCAAATTAATTAATTTTTTAAAATTATTATTCTACAGGCGACAAGCCGATTTAGCAGCAAATGCTTGGTGCCTTACCACGCAAGATGAAAAAGATGCAGCAATGAAGCAAGTAAAGGCGACTTGCTCATAAATTTTATATTATATTTGTTTTTTTAAAGTGAAGCGTGACCATACAAGTGTGTTTTATTTTTAAATTTATGTATTTATTTATTTTTGTATTACTCATAATATTATTGTTTATAATAATAACTGTTACAATTGTAATTAAATGTTAATTAAAATATTAAAAATAAATATAAATTAATTCTTATTGTAATTTGTAATTTATTTGTCGGACAAAAAAGGGCAAAAAATCATGTTGGAATTTGAAGAGTATTTAAGTCAAAATTTTACATTCATTAATATCGTTGAAATAAAGTACAATAATACAGATTACAGCTTTGCATTTTGAAGTTTTAAGAACTCCAAACTTTTGTTTCATTCTAACTAAATCATTTATTTCATACTTGAATACTTCCAGAATTAACGGTTCTAAAAATTAAAATATTAGAAAAGTAGTTGCGGTTAAACTTAACAGATTTGTCCAAGACGACCACATCATCGTCGTTCTGATCATCCAGTGATTTTAAATACAGCCGCACAACTTCCGACGACAGTTCGTGCAGGAACAGAATGCCAATGAGGATAACCATGTGAATGTAAAACATTCCACTTCCGATCCATTGGATTATCGCGGCCATTGTAATTACGACGGACGAGTGGATGGTGAAGTGACTCCAGTGAATTAATGCAACTTGCCTTTCCTACAACGGTACATAAAGTTTTTAAGTAATTATTTTTTGAATAAGAATTTAATTTTAAATTTAGTTTAATACTTAAATAATATTGTTTCATTTTTGTTAAATATTTTCAATTTAACTTTATCATTTAAATTTCATTATTAATAATTAAAAAAAAAGTAATTTTGTTGTCAAAATTTTAAGTTTATAAATAGTTTATTAATAATTACTTTAACTGTTCCATAAACCAAGTACAAGCCAATAAATGCTGCTGCTATTTCAACGGTCAATACTAAAACGATGCACATGTTGTCCAAAGGAGCTAAAAATGTAAAGACATATAATTTCCAATTTTTGACGTTACTTCAGAACCAAACTGAATTGCTAAACATTACAGAAAATTACTCGTAAAATTCGATACAAAATTCTTCCCCGCCATCAGCACTCCAAGCGGCCATGACTGTGAATTAAGAGCTTGCACTAAATAGCTTCCAACTACAAACGGCAGCATCTGTCCGGGTTTAATTTTCAATTTCAGCTTTAAAATGAACACAATAAAATCATTAGTTAAATTTATAAGATAATCCGTTCTTTTACCGCTTGATAAACTGAAACGAAAATTGTCCAAGTCCGAATTCCACACTTATTAGAAGCAAACATTTGGCCACACATATTTTTGTCTCTGTAGAAAATCACTTTATACAATAATAATTACAAAATAAATATTTTTTGAAGCATGATAGTTAGTGACAATAAACAAAATTTCACTTTATTCTGATATCAATGTATGTATATCAGGCATCAAATGAGACAGAAAGTTACACTGAATAAAGTTCGACTATAATTCGCCAATCGCGTATGCATCGGTGTCAACATTAGCATTTCAAATTATTCACCCAGAATTCTAGTGTACTTTCGCATCTGTGAATTTGTTTGAAGTTGAGGACACATGCTATTTCCCTGTTGCACGTACCATACAAGTGTGTAAACAAATGGGACTAATTTCCCAACTAATAATGTTCGGAAAATACGCTGAATTTCACTGCGTAAATACTTTCTGCTTTGTGGAATAAAATTAAACTTTTACACATTAGCGGCTGTATGAACTTGTAATCATTATCTATTGTCATTTTTTGGCCGCTTTTGAACTAATTTAAGTAAGTATGTAAGAGTATCTACGGATGCTGTTTATCTTTCAATATACAACACACAGTTAGGGCATCTACCGACTTAAATTTTTTGCTTAAACTGGGTGATTTATGTTCGTAAAATTTAACTGAATAAAATTCCTATAAAATGGAGCTAACATAAACTTTCAGAAAAATTCGTGACGTAACAAATAATTAAACATTTTTATTTAGAATATTAAACCCGTATTTAGACTTTAACAAGATAGCAAGTGGAAACTCGTACCTCACATGATTTGGTAATGTCACCTCCTTGAATGAAGGTCCTATATTCTACACATACACAAAGTTCACGGAGTACATATTTATCGTAACCTTGGGTTTTGTAGACAATCAAATTCCTAATATGTACTTTTCGTGAAGAATCTCGTTAGTACCTATCTGAACGGTCATAATATGTATTCTTGCATTTTGATGCTTATTGCCATTTACAGATTGTTAACATAAGATTGTTATTGCCTAATTTGTTTTTCTTTGCTTAGTAATGACTTTGATAAAAACTGAATTAACCTCTGCGTACTTCTAGTACAATTACAAATAGTTGAACTGAATCAAGACAGAACACGAATAGGTCTGTATATTCGTGTACTGTTATGCTTGCAAACATATTACAGACTGTAACGAATTTGTTTTGCTATGAGCTCATTTTTATCATGATAATTTTGTTAGTTGTAATCTTAGTAGTTTTGTTTTGCTTCGAAGTCTTTTACAGCTTAAAAATCATATTCCAAACCATTTAAACTGGGTTAAAAAAATTTTGCTTTGTTTTAATTCTTGACCTTGTTTGCAGCAGGGTTTTTTTATTTGGTTCTACCAGGCGTCAGTTGCTATTATTTCCTTAAAAGCGAACTCTCTGTAAATGATCCATTTGGTCCGCATATCATACATGGCTATATGGATATGAGCTCTACCTAGTGTTGGCAGTTTGAAAATGCCAAGGCATTTTGGGCATCTCGCCTGCCCAAAATGCCGTGGCATTTTGGGCATTTTCAGTTTAGGGCAAAATGAGGGCATAATGGCATTTTGGGCATTGGCATTTTGGGCATTTTCAACCAGGAATTCGGGCAAAATTTCGGGCATTTTCAAGATTTCAGGCCAATTTTATTATCATTTTTGGAAGATTTTTCTTAATATATTTGCGACGAAAATCTTACGAATTTAGCATTAAATTAAAATTAGTATCACCAATTGTTATTAATTTATTGACCATAGTTTGTCTTTTATACCACTTGCTTTATTTGTGGAATTATTTGAGAAAATTTTGAAAATGCCCAAAATGCCCAGATTTCTGCCCAAAATGCCCAATTTTTCTGCCCAAAATTGGGAATTTTCAATTTTCTGCCATGGGCAGATTTTTTGGGCATTTGCCCAGTGGGCAGGTCATTTTCAGCAGGGCGGGCAGACACACGAGGGCATTTTCATTTTGCCAGCACTACGTTATTCCTACCTGCGAACATGACTACCCAAGCTCCGCAGGCAGCCTTTTAAAATAGAAATTTCCTTTCATTTCCCTTGTGTCTGGATTTAAGGAATTTATTCTGGAATATTTTCAAGGTACATCAGCCCTTTCAATTCAGAGCGATTTTTGAAATCATAACAGCTGCGCAGTGTTAAATTTCCGGGTATATTGCTATTAATGCATACATTCTTAATCTGCTTTGATAGTATTTGTTACATTTACATATCAAGTACACCGGACTCTTGCTATAAGAGATCTCCATATAAGAGAACTCTCTCTGCAAGAGATCCTTTGGGCCCACATATCATGCATAGTTATATGCATTAGCTTTCTCTTTAAGAGAATTTCTATATAAGAGACTGATTTTGGTGATTTATAGCGTTCTTCTATAGCGAGAGTTCAGTGTAATTATTTTAGACACACAACAGCCGTAACTATAACAACAGATCGAACGTGTGGACGAATTTGCAGAGATGGCTACAATTTCTGACTCTGAACTGCCGAACCAGTTGAAGTTACTTGCACAGGAGGAAGTATTTTCCAATCATTTGGTACGTCTGTCTCTACCAGTCAAACATATTATTTCTAAGCATGTCCACATACTTATTTTTATATACTTAAATTGATTAATTAAATGTAGATCGTCCACTTCATTTGGAAGCATTTGGCCCCTCAAGATCTACTTCGAGCATCATTGGTAAGCGTACGCTGGTGCGCTAAGTCGCGGGAAGTTTTAAAAATCAATAAAAAGAAACATCCAGTGTGCATTCAATTGTCGACAGAGAGTCCGTGCAGGCAGCTTGCAAAATTCAATGAA
>JAQGAK010004704.1:0-11619 GCA_034696945.1 Lipothrix lubbocki
ATCTAAGTTTAACAATTCTTTCCGTGATTGGGATTAAACCTAATGAGTTTAGCTTAAAATTATAATTTTTACAGGTTCTATGACTTCCTAATATTATAGCATGGTCACCTTAGCGTAAAGTACAAGTAACAAGTAAAATTCCGCCATATACGGACACGTCGACAAAACCTGTAGCGTCTTTTTACGTTGTATTCATCTAATAATAAAGTTATAGCATTACTAATAAAATCTTCAGCTTTGCAGACTCAACAACAGTAGCCAAGTGAAAAGTTGCCAGCAGTTTCGGAGGAAAGCGGGAATAAGTAGACATTGTAATGCAATTTTTTGAATTAAAATCTGTTTATATGTGCGACCAACTCGGATTAAAACAATTTAAAATTAAATTGCCTTAAGTTGGGAGTGTGTTGTGGTAAGGAAATTCAAAAACTTAATTAAAGCATAAACATTAAAAAACAATAAAAATTAAAAATGCTTGTTATTTTCCGAATCTTTGAACGAATTAAATATTCGAATTTTAATTTTTATGATCTTTAGCACGCCCAACTTCGTTTTTAATATTCGGGCAACAAGGATTTAAATGTAAAAAATATTTTTTGTGAAAATTCATTCAAGTTATAGAACAATTATTTCAATTAATGTGTAAGCGTATTTGCATTTCTGCATGTAAGTTTTAATGGTTTATTTTTATAATTTCTGCCTAAATACGTCAAAACATTATAAACTTTTGACAGTAATTTAAATGTGCTAGGAAAATCTTTAACCAGATAAATGTAGTGTTCGCGGCTTGTGTTTACGCAGGATTAAAAACTAGAAACGCTTGCAGATCCTTCCAATGTGACTTTTATTGACGTGATAAGTTGCATTGGAAATAGAGTTCAAATTTTAAAACAAAAAAATTTATAATTTTGAAAGGATACAATTTATTGTATTAAATTAAACTGCTTAAATTTTAAAATAAAAAAAACTAAAAACGTTGTAGCACAGTAAACAGACAATATTGGAGTTAGAATGTAAATTTATATGTTAAAATGAATTATAACTTTAAGCTTGATATTTTAACGCCCCTTTAATCCTTTTTTCATTCCCACGGAAAAATGGGCTTAAAATAAATACCACATCTTAGGCTTTATATTGACAAACAATAGTGTAATACAAGCTTTTACGATTTGAACAATATATATGGAGGGCGATTCCAGTACCGTGGACAAAAAAATTAAAAAATATTAAAAAACGCATTCGCATTGAATGCAAAATTTAGACAAAATTTGTATACAACAATTACACAAAATTTATATACAAAAATTATACAAAATGTAGGTTTGGTTAGTTTTACTATACAAAATGTATGTACATGTAATGCAAAATGTTACAAAATTATTACAAATAATACAAAATAAATTGAGTGGAAAACAAACATAGAATGAATTAAAAATGCTTACCAATTTTTTAGATTAAAACACAAATTAAGCTTAAAGTAATAAAATATAAATTCAATTCAAAATAAAGACAATTTAAAAACAAATAAAATACTAACAATTTGTTCAAATTGAACATTTTAATCCTGAAAATATTCACAATATCGCCATATATTTGAACGCCCCTTTACTTACTCTTTTACAATAATAATATTATTACTGTAAAAGATGTCCATAAAATGAAAATTTATTGATGAGGATTATTGTGAAAATATTCACAATATCGCCATATATTTGAACGCCCCTTTACTAATGGACTAATCTCCCTTGTGTCTTTCGTTTTGCGGAGCTCCCTATCTTTTTTCCATTGACGTTCTTTTATTCCGTTCAAAGCCTGAGTGCTTTTCGCATCAATTTTGCATAGTTTTTAGTTTCCATCTTTCATAGTTTCCATCTTCCATGAAAGGGAGAGATAAAAAGCTGTGGAACGGGAAAGATTCTCTTATCCTAACAAGCCCTTATTGTTTTAGTCGTAATATTCATTCGTATGACATAGCGAGGAAATTTACTCTTTTCACTGTAAATTCTGGTTTTCTGGATAATTACAGGGAAACGGCGCATCAATTATAATTTACAAGGAGGAGCTTCTGTGATTAATCTTAGAGAAGGGACATTTTCACTTTTAGTATTAGTTTGTTCGTAAAACAAAATGTACGGACTAGCAATTCCAGAACATTCCAAGGCTTCGAAACAGCATGAGAGGCGGATTGGTCGAGCTAACAAGTCTTTTTGTATTCGACTGCTGGATTTTATTAAGGAAGCTTGGACAGATGTTAAATTTGCTCTTGGTAAGAGATTACATATATTTATCATTGTTTTTTTAGGAATATATTTCCAAATGATTTTTGATATTTTATTTTGAAATAATTTGTGTTAAAAATTTTATTCCGTGTATTTTATTTTAATTCCATGCTCACAATCAGCCACCTGTGCTTAATATTGAACAAACTGTATTATTATTAAAAATATAATTTTTGCAGAATCCGAACTAGAGGATGTTGAGGTTCCCCCGCGTTATCGTCCCGAAAGCCTTCAATCTTTATCACGCTTGACAAGGTTCACGGACAGGGAAATTAAAAGGATTTATCGGGGCTTCAAGGCGGAGTGCCCATCTGGAATGGTTCAGCAGGACACGTTTTGCGATATTTACTCACATTTCTTTCCACAAGGATGTAATTAAGCGTTGTGTTCATTATTTTGTTTATTATTGTAGAATTTAATGTATAGAAAAGCCCACATACTTTTATTCACAATTTGATTCCCACGTGAATTATCATTTCTGTACTAATGAATTTATAAATTCTTCAATAGCAAATACTGGTCACTACGCTCATTTCCTCTTTAACGCCTTTGACCACCGCCGCAGTGGGAACATCAGTTTTGAGGTTAGACCATATTCATTTCATTTCAAATATTATTCTATGGACTATTATATTCTATTATTCTATCTCGATAGCAATAGATTTTGTTATTGTTCGTATATAGAGATTCAATAATCAATCAACTTACTGGCAATTTTTTATTTTACTGGCGAGTTTTTTTATTTAATTGGTGAGTTTTTTTATTTTTCTGGTGGGTTTATATTTTAATGTTGAATTTTTATATTTTTCTGGTGGTTTTTTATTTTAATGTAGAATTTTTTATTTTACTCGTGGATTTTTTATTTACTGATAGTTTTTTGATTTACTGATAGTTTACTGATTTACTCAAGGTCCTACATATATGGAAGGTAAATAAAGAGACTCGCCTCTCTCCTGTGCGTGCTACGTCACTATGGAAGCTCCGCTTCACACAATGTACACATTTTTACGCAACACACTTGTAGTGATTATGGAACGCGCTGAAGTTCCTACATTAATTAATTATGAAAAATTATTAGTAAATGCACATTATGAGTTTAATTATTTTTTATATTATTATTGTTATATTAAAATTAGAAGTAATAAATATATTTACTGTTTAATAAACGCACTTCTTCCCTATAATAGACATGGTGTCAATATAAATATATCGTTTATGAAGCGTGCTGTAGGATAGAATTCGGTTTTTCGGTCGGGCTTTCCACTTTCCAGTTTCCACTTCTACTTTCCACTTCCAACCTGCATTGCTTTCCACAGAAGCTATCGACTTTCCATAGCAGCTTTCTACCTTTTTTTATTGATTTATCTCTTAGCTTATATCGTATATTTTTTACAGCCAATATATTGATATTACTATAGTTGTGTGGTTTAAAATATTTACTGAATTTTCTAATAAGTTTAGGGTCAAAACTCTATAGCTACAGATATATGTGTATCTAAATTGATTTTCAAATTTAACCTTCACATATGTTATGAATGTAAAACATGGAATTATTTTTAAAGGATTTCGTCTTAGGCCTATCCATTTTATCCCGCGGAACTTTGCACGAAAAGATGCGCTGGACCTTCGGCCTTTACGATATCAACGGGGATGGCTGTATCACACGGGAAGAAATGAAGGAAGTCGCGAAAGCTGTTTTTGACATCATGGGTCATTGTGCCGAGCCGATCATTGACGACGGAGTGATTGAAGAGCGGGTTGACAAAATCTTTCAGGTAAGAAATAATGACACGTTTCGAATTGAACTGCTTCCTTGAGTTTGAATAATATGCATGTACATATTATTATATATATTAGATTCTAAAATATTTTCAAACAATAAATATATAAGTAAATATTTATGCAGAAAATGGACCAAAATGTGGACGGAGTGGTTACATTTGATGAATTTCTGGATTTCTGTGCCAAGGATGAAAACATTGCGACTTCTATGACCATTTTCGATTCCATAATTTAAATCACATAATTTTTTATTAACGCTTATTATTTTGCTACTGTTTGTATTTGTTGAATAATGTTTATTTATATTTTTTTTATTTATATTTTTTATTTATATTTATTTACAAATATTTATTGTTTAGGTACATTGATTTTGCAACTTTTTCATTTTCATTTCAGGATTGTATTCAAGAATATCCAAGTACCATTAATTTTGATGTAATTAGATTATCTTCGATTGATCATCCAATGCTTTCTTATCTTATCGGCGTAGGTAATTTCATGCTTTCGGAATCAATTGATTATTCCGATTAAAGCCAATCTATATTTTAATCTCTACTGATGTAATCGCGCTATCTGTTTCTATTTTAAATTTATACAAACTCATTTATAATTTTCTGATATATTCACGAATTTATTTCTACCAGGAATTAATCTATTTAGAATCCATTGAATGAAATCAAATTTTAATCTTTAATAATAATTAATAATGTAGTAATCATGTTTAGTAATTGGATACGTGGTTATTTATCTACACAATTCTTTAAATAAAGAATTTTAATTTCGCAATAGCCAAATAATTAATAAATTACAACATTTTTAAACTTCTGTAATTATTTGAAGAGAATTCTTCAAGGGTGGCACAAGGGACAACTAAATGTGGCGAGGGCGGTCGTCAATTTTGTAATTTAATATGGGAACATATTGGATCCAATTGCTTCGACTTTGAATGTGGCACTCTCTTAAACAGAATGTGTTGCAAAGTAGATAATTTACAATTCTTATCGCAATATCAATATTTCGCCGTTTTATCAAACAACATGCAGGAAGAACGCACGTTGTGATCAATATTCATGATGTTTAGCAGAATAGTATGCAAGTAATATCATCATTTAAATTAGTGACTATTAATATGTATTCGAAAAGTTTCACAAGTTACGCTGAAGGGTAAGAGCAACCACCCCTATTATGACTCAAAAATTTACGTCACTTCCTGGTGATGACATTTTTTGCATTGACATTTAATGACTATGCGGATTACAGCAATGATTTATGTAATTACATATTCAGAAAATTTCCAAAGGTTCTGGCCATAACGTTTCCTGGGAAAATAAACAATTGCTTTGTTATCGTTACATTTCCTATTTGGTGACAGTGAAAAATTTACGAATAAAAATCATGTGATTATAACTATTGTTTGGTCATAATAATATGTAATGATATCATTGCTGCGTGCTACCATTTATTCTACATTGTACTCCCACACAGTGCAATTTAGTTTTTATTTGAGCTTGTCACTATATGTACGATGCAGTTGAAATTAAAGTACTACAGTATTAAAAAATCAGTGTAAGCTGGTTTGCTGAAGTGATGTGTCCGTCCTGGCATTATCTACCGATTACTAATACTAATACAAAACTAAATACTACCTATTTGCCATTATCTATAAGTTGTTGGATTGAAAACAAATGATGACTGTAGATAATTTTCCGTATTCCAAACTGCGGGATTGCCTCGCTATTTATACATTTCCATCGTAATAGCTCGTTTTGGACCGACTGTCATATACGACATAATATTTTCAAAGCCAAAAGAAAATAATTGTTAAATATTAAAATCGTAATTAAAAATTATAATAAAAAATATAATGCTCAGGTTCACTAATTGTTTAGTACTATCTTCTATTCTGTTTCTGTTGTCACCGGTGCTCGGTCAAGATGAACCAAACTTGGGAATTGAAACGGGCTGGATTATTGGCAAATGGGATACTTCCCGAGATGGTCGAACGTTTGCGTCCTTCCAAGGCATTCCGTATGCTCAGCCACCCGTTAGATTTGAGGTAAAATTTACATTCTAAAATTAGATATACCCATTGATTTTATTATAATAATAATAATAATTTATTCAGTCGATTCATGGCCATTGGCCCTTACAACTTTGTATATGCTTACAATTTAAATTCTTTCCCAAGTATAATAAAAGTTTAAGATTAGTCATTAGATATCCATTAATTCATAGTAATATTTTCTTAATCTAATTGCATTTTTCCAAAATATGTATATCTTCAAGTAGTCTTCTCTTGATTTACCCTCCGAAAAGTTAACTATTACAAAATTACTTCTCATACATTCTATACTGAAGCTTTCAGGTAAATTCTTTCTGTACTTGTTATAATGCAGACATTCACAATAAATATGAAAATAGTCTTCTTCTCTTTGTGTATTGCACAGTTCGCATTTAGTTGTTTTCCCTGTCTTCCATATTTTGTTTATTGCATTCAGATACCCTCCTGTCCCCACTATCTTCCAGCTTTCAACTCGAATGTTCTGTATAAGTTGTACATTTCTCCAGCTTAATTTTAGTCTGTAGTGTTCACTCATATTCACGTGTGTTTTAGTAATTTTCATCTGCGGTAATCTTTCACAAGATTGCATACTCTTCACATCTTCATTCTTGGACCATAGATAATATTTGGCTACTAGTTCTTGTTTTTCAATTTCTCCGTTGTTTGAGATGTACTTTCTGTATTCATTCATTATTCCTGCCTCCCATTGATTTTATTAAAATATCCTAGATAATTATTCATGATAATGCTAATATTAGTAATGTCAAAACTATTCTGAAAGCCCAGAAACTAAACATTTGAAATATTTGGTATTATTGCGTCTGGGCATCTGAAATTACTAGAGCTGTGAAAAATACATGGTATTTTAAATACATGTATTTCAAATGCGTATTTTAAATACATTTTTGTATTTTAACGTTTCATAATTTTAAAATATATTTTGTATTTTGAAGTTAGCAAATTTTAAAGTGCATTTTGTATTTTGTATTGGCTGATTTTAAAAATGTATTTTGTAATCTGTATTTTCAAGTTGTTTGATTTTAAAATGTATTTTATAATTTGTAGCAATTTCATTGGTTTTTATGCCATATCAAACGAAATTCGGACGTTTTGTCTTAAATATGCATTTTGCATGTATTTCAACGGTTTGATTCATGTATTTCGAATTTTCGTGGGGGAAAATGTATTTCATATGTTGTAACTTGTATTTTCACGAAATGGGAAATTTATTTTGTGATTTGTATTTTCAATTTTTCAGAACTGTATTTTGTAACTTGTATTTTGCTGAAAAGCAAAATTATTTTGTAACTTGTATTTTCGTAAAATTGCAAATGTATTTTGTAATTTGTATTTTACTGAAAAGCAAATGTATTTTGTATTTTGTAACTTGTATTTTCAATTTTTCAGAACTGTATTTTGTAATTTGTATTTTGAGGACATGTATTTTGGACAGCTCAGAAATTACTGAATAGTTATTATTACAATTATTACTGCAAACGATTAACTATACTTAAAATTTATTTAACAGTAACACGGCTGCAGTTATTTAAATTTAATTCCAGTGGACTATTGATCTATGAATTTAGCCACCAGTGAAAGTTAATGATTTTTGGATCGTACCCCGAAATTGCACCAAACCAGGAAGCATTTGCCCGCAATTTAACCCCATGGCTCTGGATTACGCTGGTCAAGAAGACTGTTTATACGTGAATGTGTATACCCCTGCAAACGTAAAATCAATATTAAAATGATAATTTTAATAAAACAACAAAAAATTAATATAAAATAAATATTAAAATCGAAGATATAATATCAAAAATACATACTGTACAAAATACAGTTCCTGAAGTACAGCAACCTCACGACCATGTTCTGGATACATGGCGGTGGGTACTTGTTCGGAGCGGGTTCTAACTTGGGACCGCGGTATTTCATGGACCAAGACGAGGTCATCCTAGTAACAGTGAATTATCGACTGGGCGCATTCGGTTTCTTGGACGCTGAGGACAGAACTGTTGCCGGAAATATGGCATTCAAAGATATGATCCTGGCTTTGAAATGGGTCCAGAGTAATATTAAATCCTTCGGCGGTGACCCAGCTAAGGTCACTATATTTGGGGAATCTGCCGGAGGTGCTGCTGTTCATAGCTTGATGCTGTCTCCTGCTGCTAGAGGTGGAGTAGGATCAATTTACATTAATAATTTATTATAATACTTTTTACTCCATGCATTCATTACGTAGGTATATTTCAATTTCAGGACTATTTCGTAGTGTTATTGCTCAAAGCGGATCTGCTTTAGTGCCATGGAACGTCGTCAAATCTCCGGCTGTGACTTTCAAAGATCTTGCAAATAGATTGGGCTGCACGGGACCAGGAAATTTCCTACTGGCGGAATGTTTGAAGGAAAAGCCTTTTCTTGATATTTTGCAAGCGCAAAGTAATTATTCGGTGAGATTGTGGAGTTATTAAGTAAAAATATTAAACTAGCGTAAATAAATTAAAGATTAATTCAAAAATAATAAAATATCAGTGCAAAAAACCAAATTTTATCCATTGTTAATATCTTGGCTTACGTGGTTATTATTTTCAATCAACAGTTTGCGCCAACAATCGATTCAAATCAGGCATATAGTGACGCCATATTTCCGGAACCCATGGAGAGTTTATTTGAGCTATATGATAATTCGAAAGACCTCCCTTTAATAATTGGCCGCACAGAGGTGGAGCTTCTTGCAACTGCTGTTGGTGAGTTCTGTGAAAACAAAATGTCGGTAGTGTTAAATAATATTATGACCAAGAAAAACTTAATCCATAAATTAACAAACTTCCTATAGAGAGCCTTACCGTCTTGCTACATAATAATAATTTATAAAAATTAAGGTATAATAGTACTAAATATGTACTAAATAATTAGCTATAATATAAATAATCGTCGATTTAAAAAAAAACATTTAGGATCCTTAAATAACTCCGACTTTGTCAAAGCGTTAAATCAGCAATGGACCCAAACCATCCTCAGTTTAGTTGATTACAAGGCATTGATTGATCCAAAAGACAACGTTGACAGAGTTGCAGAAGCAATTCGAAATTTCTATTTCGGAGGACGGAAAGAGATCGTCAACGATGCGAAAAATATCAACAGCTTTGAACAATTATTAACGGACTTCTTTTTCCATTGGGGAGCGAAGAAGTCCGCTCTTTTAAATGCCAAATATGGTGCCAAAGTTTATCCTTACACTTTTGTGTACCGAGGAAATTTCAGTTTGATGGATATTAGCGGTGGGCCGAAGAAGGGTTAGACCTTTTGTATAATTTATATTTTATTGTGCTCGTTTTATTCTGACGTCACTATGATTATTTCTTACTACAACTAATTTTGTTGTAATCATCAAAGAATGTTTAATATTGTTTATGGAATTGAAATTAATAATGAATTTATATAAAATTCCAGATCATGGACCTGTTCATGCTGACGAATTGCAATACACTTTCAATTCTTTGCACGAACCTACTCAAAATTGGCCGGACTTACAAAAAGGATCGTTGGATGAGGAATTTTCAAGACAATTAATTTCGTTGTGGGTTTCATTTGCAAAGAATGGGTAATGGACATTTGTTTATTTATTTAAAAAAATCGCCCCATTAATTTATCATATATGAATTAATAAAAATATTAATAATAAAATTATTAAATTTCCTTTAAAATTGAAAAATGGAAACAAAACCATTGAATCATGGAATTTTAGCAAGCCTGACCCCAATCCATTCGACACAACTTGGAAAGAAATTCCTCCAAAAAGTGGCAAGGACCTGAACAGTGTCATAGATTGGTTCATTCTCGATACGAAATCGGAATCGGTGACAGAAAGTGACGAATTAAATAAAAGGATTAAATTTTGGAATGAAATTTTCAAATACAACAGTTCTTCTGCATCTCTCTCTGTGAATTCCATGTTACTAGTTGTTTCCGGTTTATTATTTAAAATTGTGATGCAGCATTATTAATGAATATTTAATTACTATAGTAATTATTTCGTACTGATTATATCCCATTATTATTCCTTGATTATCCCCCTGATTTTTTATATACCCCCCCTGGTTGATAAAAAAAATGAAATAATAAAAGTAGCTGAGGCCAGCGCACTAATCATTTTCTACGTGTCGTTTATTTTCAAATCAACGGGTGTTCTTAAACTTTAATTCGGTTGTATTTTATCAGCATGTGTAAAGTAATTGTGAATACGAGATTTTTAGTACGGTAAGCGCATCATTTAAGGAGGAAGCCGTACGAAAGTCGATGAGGATGCTCTTCTTTTAATGTTCCAATGTATTTTCTCAATCCGGCAAGCAAAATTCCTATGAAGACTGTCACACCTCCAAGAACACTACGAATTTAATGATTTTGCATTAAAATTAAATTATTATGCAATTATTATAAAATAGGTGATCTTATTTGTAGTATTAATAATCATTTTAGTTTCATAACTTTTTTTGATTTTATGTGCTTAACTACCTGTAAACATCGGGCATCTCATTAAACAGTAGCATTTGCCAAATAAAAGCAAATACGACATCCATGCATCGGATAAGCGCAATAACTCCGGCATTTTCTACCTTGAGCGCCAGCACGAGGCAATAGCTTCCCCCACTGGAAATTATTCCCATAGACGCAATAAAAAATATTTCTTCATATTTGGTGGGAAATTCCAGCTCGCCAGTGCCTGTAGCCAGGATGAGTGACATAATCGCGCCGATGGAGCCGTAAGAGAATAGCAATACTATAGCATTGATATCTCGTAGATACCGTAAAATTACTATGTAAGTGCTCCTACTGATTGAACTTGCCAGAGCTAAGCAGACGCCAATCTGGAAACCAATATTAGAACAGCAAATAAATTAAAACATCTGAAAACTCAAGTGACATACTGTTTTGCTTACTACGATATTAATTTGTAACTATAGCAACGTATTACACCAAAAGAAATTGAATTTGGCCTTACAACTAACTCATGATCTAGTTGCTTCCCAGTGAGAAACGGAGGCCGAGTAATGCAGCCAACTCCAGTTAATACAATAACAATAGCTAGGCATGTAAAATAACCGAATGGTTCACCAAGTATGAAGTACGCCATTACCGATACAAATACTGGAAAAGAATGACCAAGTGTCGATGCATCGGCTAGTGTCATGTAATTTAGAGATGCGTACATAAGAACTGTAGCTATGGCACCAAAACAGCAGTGAATCTTAAATTCGAAGAAAAGTAAACATTAATCAAAACAACACAAAATAAATAAAGACAAAGCAAATAAATACAAAGCAAATAAATACAAAATAAATAAATACAATATTAATAAATAAAAAATTAATAAATACAAAATTAATTAAATAAATTGTATATTCTATCTAAATACGTACGTAATAAATACAAAATTCACAAATAAATACAAAATTCACAAATAAATACAAAATTCACAAATAAATACAAAATTCACAA
>JAQGAK010004705.1:0-11615 GCA_034696945.1 Lipothrix lubbocki
TATGTTGAAGGGATAGCAATTGGTACTTTAAGATCCTTCGCCGACGATTTACTCTTTTTAGTAAAAAAAATACAATTAGTAGCTAATTATTATTTTGTGCATATATTCCAACATTATCTATTATTAATTCAATATTGATTTAAATTAGTATTCGAAAACTAATTGCTAAGGGCACTTTCAATACAATTGAATTACAGTATTATGTTATTAGTAGTATGTATAGTCCAATTATGTATGTACTGTGAAATAATTATCTAACAATAGTTTCCGTAAATATTGTTTGGAATAAATTCTTTTATTTCAGTTTGTTTTAAACTATTATTAAATGACATTTATATTTTTGTTTAATTTTTCTATAAATGTGAATTTACCTAGTCCCAATCAAATGATTTATTTCTAAAGATCCATTCAAAAACATCTTCAAAAGAGTATAAAAGGCCGTGTCCTTCAATGTTTAAGTCATTCTTGTTTTACATCTTGGAGTATCTCTTAGAAAGGAATCATGAAAGAAGGCATGGAGAATCTTAGAGTTTTCTGACTTTTAGCATCCTCGCATTATAGTAAAAGTATTGATTCGTCTATACCCTACCTTTATCTATATCCTTTGCCAGTGTACTGTATTGCCCTATATTGATATCGTTTTGTATTCTGTATCTATATAAAGTATATTGTGTGTTGCAATAAAAATTATCTGTTTATTATCCACTATATATCTTTTATAATAACGTTCTATTCATTGAATCATCCTAAATAGTTTGTTATAGTACATATTTGAACGCTTTTAAAATACCATTCTATCTTGATGCAATAAACTTAGTGTTCATACCTCGCTTGAATTCATGGAGTGTTACGTTACGATTGTGGAAAAATACGTGCAATGTCCCATACTGAAGCGCAGGAAGCTGATTAATATTAGCGACGACGTAAGTAATAAGCGGAGACAGGCACAATGCTTTGTCTTTAAATGACGTACTTTTATCCTGACTGATTCGAATGAATCTATAAATTAGGAAAGCTACGATGGTGAGTTGAATTAATAAATGCAACAGTAACAATTTTTACCAGAAATTTAGTACCTACAAATTTTAACTCGCCGCTGTTGACCTTACATTTGTACGGGCTACATCCAAGGTAGTAACCTAAGTTAAACAATGTGGGCCAAATTTGTCTTTTATTGTTCTCGAGTGCTGTAACTTTTGTATTTCTGATGATCGTTGAGCTATTCATTTAAACGTGGTTTATAATTTGATAGGATATTGTTCAATTTTTTTTTATCTCAGCCAATACACCTAAAGCTGTAGCGGTTTAAAGCTAAAATGCACTACCAACCTTTCACCATGGTGGGTGAAGTTTGTATACATAGGACGTTGCATGGTAAAGAAATTCAGGAAGAACCTTAGGTTAACCTAATACACATTTATATACTTTATACCAACGTGAGCTGAAATTTAATTTCACAACTAGTCATTTACCTGTACACACGGTTTTCGGTTTACACGCCTCTTTATAGCTTGAGCAACAATAGATTTAATGAACGAGTCAAACCTGTCAAAGCTAAATGGAATAAATTCGTGAAACAATTGCTCATGTTCTTTCACCAAGAGATTAGGAAAGAACATACATTTCAAAATAAGGCAAAACTCCCAAAAGAGCTTATACGTGGCAACAATTTTTGTAAGCTTAGGTAGGTCTTATTATATTCAAGTAAACTTATTTATAATAATACACTGTACTCTCGTTTAGAGCATAGGCCCGTTGATACATTTTCGGATAAACCCGAAAAATTTACCGGCCCGTAAGGGTTTTGGGCGGGTTCGGGTAAATTTTTACGGGTTACGGGCAGATACGGGTTTGTTTTTTACGTGAGTAAAAGCCCGAAATACCCGTGGAAGCCCCTAAGAAGCAAATATGTACTCAAACGCACTTGGCATTTGCATGAAAGTAAATATGAATAACGGATTTGACCAAGTCCCCTAAAATATGTTGACTAAGTCAGCTCCTTAAAATATATGTTGACCAAATCAGCCCTTTACAAAAGCGTGACCGAATGACGGATAGGCGGACGCCACAACGGTTTAATAATAGAGATGTAATGAAAATGAACTTAAATTTTGACCTAAAGTTTAATCTTGCCATCAATTGACGGAATGGGCTTGTATTTTAAAAATAGTTAAAAAAGCATAAATTCCATTAAGAACAATGTTTATAGTTTTCGACTTAACCAGTTTCTTATTGAAGTGTTGATGGGATTAATTGCTAATACAAATAAACTATTAATCAAATAATAAATAGTTAGGGCAATAAAAAGTCACGTAATTGATTAAAAATTAAAGAAATATTGAATCAAATACTAATAACAATACAAGTAAATTATTTATAAATAAATCCGAAACGATAGCACAACGTTTATTAATTGCTACAAATACAGATATAGTAATGAATTTTTCCTACAAAGGTAAAATTATTGTCTAGCAGTTTTATAATTACTACTGACTTTATAAAACATTTCATTAAAATTATTAAAATATTTTGAGAGTGACTAAGCATATTTTTTACCTATAAATAAGCATCATAATGTATTGATTCTGCGATAGATATAGAGTAAATAGGATTTTTCGTATATATTTAGGCGTATTTTTGTAAATAGTACATTTACGGGCGGTTACGGATATGTGCGGGCCGGGCCGGGTATTTGGCTGAAAAATTAATATTCGGGCCGGGTCGGTTACGGGTAAAATTCCATGGGTTTCGGTCGGACTTGGGTAAAAAATTAGTCCCGGGTCTATGCTCTACATTGTACTAACACCTCCTTTGAAATTTATTTGTGCACAAGGAAGAATTAAATGATTTTTAAATTGCACTTGCTTAAAAGGAATGAACGCTGCTGAAGGTTGGTTCAGACCTTTAGAGAACACAGACACTTCAACAGACGTATCAGGGGGATCTCAACTGGGTAGCAAGTTTGCAAATAAAAATTCCTTGGTGGCGCAGGTTTTGATGCTCGAAGAGATGGAATTGGATGAGCCGGGGGAACCGGAATTGATGAGGTAGATGCTGATGGTGAAACCGGAATTGATGAAGAAGATGCTGATGGTGAAACCGGAATTGATGAATTGGAAGCTAAAGTAGATAATCTTGTTCGAGGTTCCAAAATCCAAGGAGCCAGATTTGGGCCACTGAATATGTTAACCTCAGGTCGAGGAGGAAGATCATGATTTGGGTTATACTTTGAATGGGTCATGGATTGAGCAGAGAGATTAGGAAGAAGGGAAAATCTGTGAAGTATTGAGCATTGGGATCTCTTAGTAAATACTTTAAATGATCCAGAAAATCCCCAACCTTCGACTCAGGCCTTCATCCACAACGCATGACATTTGCCAACTTGAGGGGAAGGCCTTACAGTAAGTAATGCAACTTACGCTCCTCACTCATCTTTTCATGCATACGATCAAAGAAGCTAAGTATAGAGATGACATAGGATGAAGGAATATCTCTATCCAGCCGGAAAACGCTGTTCTTATTTTGAATTTTTGCCAGCAATGTGTCATCTTTCTTTGGAAAGTAGGTGTCAAGGGCTTGTTTATATAAATTAAACTTAGCCTCTGCATTCCCACCATCCAATCCCTCTAGGATTGGGCGAGATGCAATTTGCCACCAATCAAGAGCTAAGCCTTTTAGCAGACGGTTTATGTACCTCCATTGCCAAAGGATGTCCAAATTATAGTGGGAACAAGCTTCACTAATTGAAGTCAACCAGTTGGTATAAGGAGTAGTACCGTTATTTAAAGGCAGATCATTAGGGATCTGAGTGATGGTAAATTGGGAATACATAGTAATGGGAGGATGCACTGGCTCATCCATGATAAAATAATATGGTTAAAATAGTTTATAAGGGTTACAAATAATTTAATATGATTTAAATTAATTAATTTTGCGGTAATTTAATTTAATATGAATTAAAATAAAATAATATGAATTATTAGTAGCATGTTGCTAGATGATAGTTGGGGTACCCAGTAATAATACTACATGTAGGGTGGGCTAATGGGGTTGAATTTTTATTGAAATATGATATTATTTCAATATTGTGAAGGATTTTCATTCACGGCAATTTTATTGCCTGTTTTATTAAAATATTGTTAAATTATGAATTTAGGCAATATCGGGTCAAATGAGTTTAGTAGCAGCCGAAGGCTTATTTTTGTAATATGAAGTCACCTTACCGCAGAAGATATTTTTACAGCAGCACCAGCTCGCCAAGCACACTTTGGTTCTTATTTTGAAAAATGCATTAAAAATTTTAAATATTGACTCAAGTATTATATTTGTAAAATTTCTATTTTGACAACTACAAATTCAGTATTTGTTTTTTTAGGACAAAAATTATTCTAAAAAGAGAAGGGTACATACGTTCAAAATATTTTAGTAAATATTATTTTAAGTTAAATTGTCATATGGGTATCTATATAATAATAATAACAAATTAATTAGAAAGTCACAATTGTATTCGGAAATGTTACCATTTAAATTTAAATCATGTAACTATTTTATAAAATTTATATTATTATTAAGTTATTTTTAGAATTGTTAGGGACAACAATAATCTACCACTGGAAATGTGAAGGATTTTCCTTCACGGCAATTTTATTGCCTGTTTTATTAAAATATTGGTAAATTATGAATTCATTGCAAAAGTATAAATTTAGGCAATATCCGGTCAAATGAGTTTAGATTAAGTATTTAGGTCATGTTGCACGCACAATTGTAATGTGCCAATCGTGCATGACTACACAATGTCAAGTCTAAAAGAAGAAAATTATCAAGGTTGTTATTGAATTTACAGGGTGTTGTATTATTAATTATAAACTGAAGTCAAAAAAATAAAATATAAAAGACTTGATCTTCATTCTCTCGGTAGATTTTAATCTCATCTTAACGATTCGACCTTAGTTTTAAGTCTAAATTGTTCACGTCGATTGTACGGCCCAATTATATTCTAGTTATATTTTAGAATATGAAAGTATCAGTCATTTTAGTCTTAATACCCAACTTATTTCATCTACATTTAAGTACACACACACTAGCCGCCTCTCACATTGCAAAAGCGAGTACTTTCCAACAAATAAATTCGTTACACACTAGTTTTTAAAAATTATGTTAATTGTTTTTTGGTGAAAAAATTAGAACTTTAACAACATTTTACGCGTTTCCAACTTTGAGACCTTGTCCTGGGGGGAGGTGGTAACTTTGAAACTCTAATACGCTCATGGTTTGAACTCTATTTAAACCTAGCCTTTCAGTGACGGGATACAAAATGAAAAAATCAAATAATCACAAAAATTATTTCAATGAACTTTGTAGGAACAACGCCAAGCAAACTTGTTTTGGATTTATAATTGATATCCTTACTTGTGAGCAGTGCATTTAGAATTGTTTTTACTTGTGTACCTATACAATCTGTATTTAATAATGTTATCAATACAATGTTACAATATTTAAGGTCAACATTTAGAGGCAGTTGTGTGCTCAACAAATAAGTTTCAATAGGTATTATACATGTGAGTATCAAACAATTGTAGAATTTGAAGGATTTATGTAGTGAAATCCATGTTGGTACAAGTTAACCTGCATCACAGCTAGTAACCGTATACGTTGCCACGTGGAGAGTAAAATCTATAACACAAATTGTATAAATAGTGATTTATAAAGCTAAGAAATTTATAAAAAAGAAGGCGCACGGGTTTAAAAGTGGCCACGTCCAACTATAATCCTCGTTTCTTTGATTTTTGACGTACAGCTTCGGTCGTTGCTACAAGCTCCACACAGGCTTTCCACCAATTTCCAGTTTTAAAATAATCGTCCTGCTCATTATGTCGACCAATCCTGAAATATCCCCGGTAAGAAAAATCAAATTATTGATGTTGTTACAGTAGTATGGAATAATCACAATAGAAAGCCTGTCTCTACATTTTGTATTTGTTGGCAACATTCAGTACGATCAACCAGCTACACTTGCTTCATCACCTTGCAAATCCAATAATGATATCAAGATCGAAGCCCATATTAGCAATATCCCCGGAAGCTCCAATTCAATCTACCAATGTATACCACCATCAAATATATCCCCTGAAAGAATCGAAAACAACGTGAAAGATCCTATCCAGTCCTGTACCGGCAAAACAAATATTTTAGAACTTCAAACTTTTTACAAATACAGTAGAAATGATGAACTGGAGAAAATTAAAAAACTGTTGGCCGAATGTTACGATAAGACCACATGGTGGGAACGCTTAATTGTAGTTCACGGTATAGACGGAGTGGGTAAAAAAGTCTTTTGCGAACTTGTCGCTAGAGAACGTAAAACTTCCTATGACTACATTGTTTGGTTTAATGTCAAATCACTTACATCTTCAATACAATCGTTCAAATCCCTGGCTGCGTCGTTGAATCTAACGTTCACTAGCTTAGATGACATTTGGAACATTTACTACAAACTAGCAAAGTCGTATCGCTCAGGAATATTTATATTCGAGAATGCAGATGGAATCATTAAGAATGAAAATATTTTCGGGATCAAATCATTGCTACCTACGGAAAATTCTTGTACTCATCCTATTATCATTGTTGTGACATCTCAAGAAAAACACTTTTGGGAAGATGTGACGGTAGATTTTAAATATTTGGAATTAAAATGTTTACAACCTGATGTTTCGTACAGTTTACTACTGCAAATGGTAGGTATTGAACACGCGAAAATTGTGGAATGGCTTCACAGTTATCTCAAACAATTTGCTGAAGAGTTAAATGGTCATCCGCTTACAATCGCCTATGCAGGAACAGCAATTTCAGTGCAAGCTGAAAAACATCAATGCGATTGCTTAGATTCAAAAATGAAGTTTTATTTGGACATGTTCGAAACAAATTGCATCCCCATAACGTCAAATAAATACTCAATAGAAGCAAATTTTAAGGCGGTTTGCAATTGGATTCTCAAGCTTATTACAGATAATTCAAAGGAAAGTGCCAGTGCTTTGAAAATATTAAAGATACTGCCTTTCTTACATTACGAAAACTTGTACGATAGTATCTTAAGTGGCGTAATTAACCAAACCAAGTTTGTTTCAGAAACTACAGCGCCTTTCCAAAAGAGCTTTCAGGATATCAACTTAGGCCTTAATTTGCTGTGCCATTATTCGCTTATCTCAGTTCAAGTTTTACAAGGTAGAAAAGTTATTAAAATCCACAAAATGTTTAGAGAATTCTTACGTTCTCGAGAATCGACTGTAAGCAATACATTGGAACATCTTGACGCTATTGTAAATTTCTTCCAAATCAATTGTTCACAAGAGCTCAATCCTCACCTAAAGGCGGCTTTAGAAACTGCTACTGACGTCATCTCAAAGGATGCTAACCCTGCAATAATGCTTCATCTGTATCGTGTTGTTCAAGACGTTGAATATGAACATACAGAGTACAATAGCACAACTTCGGTTCTTTTGAGTCAAAACCTGGATAAAACTCAGATTGCGTTGTTGAAAATATCGGCTTTGTACAAGGAAAGTAAAGAGTGTGCAGAACATGAACTTGAACGAAGAAGGCAGCAGGTGGATGAATGCATTAACACAATGTTATCTCTCAATGATATGGCTCTCCCCCACTTTTGGCAAATATGGCCTTGTGTTCATTTTGTATGTAGTATATTGGATTTAATGCCTGTAAGTTCACTTAAATGTTATTATTAGCAAAAATGATTACTTAAATGTTAGATATTTTATGTCTATATATGTACATGCGTAGTCATACTTATACTTGCTGTTATTATAGATGCAGAAAAAAGCTTCAAATTTTGAAGTCATATGTGAAAGACTTAAATCAGCGTGGATTACTTGTACAACTGAGTGTCGGCCCTATAGTTGCATACTTAAGGCAGTTGTAAAAACAGGCGGCCTCCACGCTCTTGAAGGAGATTTTGTCCATCATGTATTTGCTCACACAAAAGAAGAACAAAGAAAATATTATTGGAATGATATACATGCAAGTCAAACATCTTTCTATATATAGGGAATACATATTGTTTGTTCGAAAATTCAAATCCAATACAAATGTTTGTTGTGCTAATCTTCATTGTATTTTTAGGATCTATACGGCAATGTGGACCCAAAACCCAAATACGTTTATTGCCTAGCAGCTGAAGCAATAACAACACCAAAATATATGATTAATTTAAACCGATCCCTCGAAGATGTTGATACTGTTATGAAAATCATTGGTCATTATTTCTATTCTTTATTGATCTTTATTTCCATAAAAATAATAAATGTCATTAACAATAAAATTCTTATATTACAATATATTGCAGATATTTTCGATGACGAGTTGCAAATGAAGGCTTTCTTTGAGAATGAACAAGCTGTAACAAAATTTTGGGAGCAATATTTTCAATCCGTTATTGCTATTTTAGCGACGTTTTCAACAGATAGTAATCAGCACTGGAAACATGTAAAGCAATATTTAGCCTGACTTATTATTATTGTATTAGCGTACTGTATCCACAAATGTTATCGTTACTAACAATGCAATTTCTAGGACTTACGGAATTTTGCAATATTGAAATTAGCAGCACAGGCTCCATTACACAAGTTTGATATCACATCTGCCAGTAATGAAGTTATTATTACAAGCCTCGAACGTTGGTTGCTAAATCTGCAGTTTAACGGGTATGAGCTTTACACAAGTATTTACAGCTGTTACAATATGTATTATACACGTTAATTGTATTATATTGTTCCAGTTACAATTTCACTGCAGTAACTAGCAGAGCTATTCAGTTTCAAGAACAATGTAAACACGTAAATGATCCACGTTGGGACAGTATAGCTACGCGACTTTATGAGCAAATAGGTAACAATTGTATTTAAATTATAAACATATATGTAAACATACATATGTTATTATAACACATATCAACAATCATTTTGGAATCATTACAATTAATTATGGAAAATTTTTGTACTCTGATGCTGTTTTAAAAACAGATGTAAATATTTGCAAGACTATGGAAACAGTAATGCAAGAAAAAAACGTTTATGAATTCGAATTCCTTGACCATCTAGGTAATAAATATACTTAAAATCATAATTAAAAGACCTACTTTCCCCATAATAATATTGTTTATACCATGTACAGAACTTATATACCGTGTATCCAACTTCCGTCAATTTCAAGACCGTTGGTCATCACCATCAAAATTTTCAAGTCTGATGAGAAGTGCCACAAGACTGTTTTTAAATCATTTCAAGCCAAACAGTCAATTTTGTATGGTAAAATATCATAAAGAAATTCTTGTCCATATACAAATATTTTTATTGGTACTACTTTCTGCTGTAAGTTTATCTAATAACCTATTTGTTTATACAAACGAATTGTTATTGATATTCTTCAATTTTGCCTACAAATGTTTGATTTTTGTAAGTTTACGTGATAATATGCAATATTTCAGAAGGGACTTTGCTGGTTATTGGCCGCTTGGAGAAACTTGTTAGACCACGAAACGGACGATGCCTTCCGATGTGAGGTTCAAGAAGAACTCACATGTTTTATAGACAAAGTAGATATGCACCGCCTTGAAAACGATGGGTAAATTTGTTTTGATTGTTTGTTTAGTCAATTTGTATTTGATTTTTAGTTGATAGGTGTGCAATACATGTATTAGTTATTGCTAATTTAATATTGTTGTTATTTAATATTTAAATTGATAAATAATTAAAATATTTTTATGTATGTACATGGTGTAGAAAGTACCAACAAAATGTTTGACAATATTAGACTTTTGTTTAACGTTGGATTACTACGTTAGGGCGCTGTAAAAATCAGTGGTAAATATAACAGTAAATCGTGTCCTCCTACTGACGCAATAAGCGCGGACATTTTAGATTAAATTGTATCGTCACTCTGATCATTTGGCGTTACATTATGGTCTATTTACTTCGTGTCAAGGATGAAAATCGGAATCCGAATTGCACAGTGCCCCCAAAAATGTGGGTCCAGTTTATACCTAAATGACTAGCTATAAAAATTAGTGTTAAACCTAGGACAATAGAAAAGTTATTGTAGAATCGGAATTCAAAAAAAAAATTTGAATTCGGATGTCTACAATACCTTTAAAATCGATTTTTAACTTTAAGAATTGGTATCCGAAAACATTTTCAAAAAATTGAAAGTTTGTATCATTGTGATAGAGCTTCCTGCAAAATATCTTCTTCGTATCTCAAGAATAAAAAAGTATCGGTAAAAGTATCGGTTACAACCCTGCTTCGTGTTAACCAATTTTGCTCATTGGGTCTGTTAAAAAAACGACTTTTTCATATTCAGTAGGCACTGCTGACGAATGTACAATAGCAGCAAAGCTAGAGACCACAGCTTTATAACTAGAATTATTATCTAAACAAACCTAAACTAAGTACAGCAACACTCATGCTGATTGTTCCATTGATTCCCAATTATTTATACGTCAAACTCTTGTTTATTTCCTACGGAATATTTCAAAAAATTCTGTATTCCCTGGAATACAATGTATGTAGTGGTACAAATGTATAGCCGAGCATTCAAATATAGAACAATAAGCATTGTCGGTATGCTTTTTAAGAACAATTAAGTTTTCCAAACAATTTTGGAATTACTATTTTGAAGTTAAACTTAAAACTATAATAAAAGCACTTAGGTTTCGATAGTAGATCATATATGTTTGTAGCGACAAATATTTTATCATTGACTTTGTGAAGAATAAACAGCTCTCACAATTAATTCCACTTGACTAAATAATATTAAATGTGGACTCCTACGTATAGATGGACTATTTGTAAAGGTACCATTCGTGTTTCCAGTCATTTTTCTTGTCAAATTATCAACAATATTAAGGCTAATACTTGTATGATTTACTAAAACTGTTTAAAAACGTAAACTTTGTACACCTGACTTTCATGATACAGTCCCTCTCCATTAGAACGTTCCCCATATACAATCTGTGTTCTCCTTAAGTAATGGTCATTATATTCAAAAAAAAATTTTAAGAAAAGGTCTAGCGTAACTCATTATCATAAGTTGATATTCGTCGTTGTTGGCTAATATTTTACAAGTTGTTATACATGTGTTATTAATATACTGGTTTCATTTGCAGAAAAAAATATGTGGCCCACAATTTCAAAACTCAGATACAAATGTTCGTACAGGTGAAGTCAAATGAGGTTGGTCGTTATTCTTAATGGTTATTTATCATTTATTTTATTGCTTGATTTTTGAAGTTGATATTTTTGCTATTTATTTTACAAATCAGCTAGCACAACTGTGCCAAATACATCGTTGCCTAAAACATCCTTTTATTCCAAAACCTTGTGAATAGTAGTAATAAAGTGTCGATTGTTTAAGTGGCAATCAACTGTCACGCAGATCTTTTAGTAAAGATTTTATAATAAAATCCGTCTAAGCCTTTTTATACCACCCTGCTCTGCGTAAATCATCCTTGTCAAACGGGGTAAAAAGTATTTGAAATTGATTAAATGAAATAATGCATATGTGAATATGAATAAATCAAATAAACAATCGAAGAGCGAGAGTTC
>JAQGAK010004706.1:0-11614 GCA_034696945.1 Lipothrix lubbocki
ACAAAATAAATACAAAATAAATACAAAATAAATACAAAATAAATACAAAATAAATACAAAATAAATACAAAATAAAAGTTTTTCGTTTTGGCGGACAAGCCACCGTTTTTATTTTTAGTTTGTTTACCCCCATATACGTATAATAGAGACGTATAAGAATACATGCGAATGCATAAATGTTCGTATGAGTTCATGCGCTACACAAGAGGAAAACAGAAAGAGAGGAGGCGAGCGAAAAAAATGACGTCGTCACGCTAAAAACTGACGAGAGAACAAGGGACAAACAATACGAAAAGAGAGGAAGGTGACTTGGTTAAACGTTAAACAGCTGAGTGGAATTACACGACAGAATTTAGTGATTTTATCAACAAATAATAGTAGAAACAGCTGATTTCTCCTACACCAGCAACATCATCAACATTTGAATTCCAAAAGAGTTTAGTTAATTTTTTCATCAGATTTTTATAAAATTGTAGCCATTTAGTCGAGTTGTTTACAGTCTCATTTCCAATATTCCCATCCTTTATTTCAAGATCCTGGCATTTTTCATAACGGAAAAGATTTCTCTGTGAACCTTTTCACATAATATAAATACTTTATTATTACATTGTTTTATATTAAAGCTACAAACTTGAACTTCATCAATTTAATCATTTCATACACTCCATTGTTCTCTCTATTGTTGTTGCTACAGCGTAATTTACACATTGAACTCTTGTTTCCTCATTTTGTAAGTTTTTTATTAGTAAATACTTATGAAATACTCTATACTTATGTATTCTGTTGCAAGATCTGCCATTATTACATTATTATTGTAAACAGCTCGTTGGACGTTGCTATTGCTAAATCATTGCTAATTTATTTGACAAAATCTGCTAACTCATTTAGTACCATAATATTAGTAAGTATTCGTATTTTTGTAATATATTATTATATTAATTTACTTTTATTGAACATTGTAAAAAATTAAAATATAAAATGATGAGAAAATTCAATCTATATAATAAAATTGTTTTTGTTATTGTATATTATTGTAGCTGGAAGACATCACGTGGGATTTTTTTCGAAAGTTGAAGTGCTCTCTGTGTTCATTCGTGCTGTTGTTGCTGTTGCTGTGAAGGGGGAAACTATCTATTAATATTCGGATTCGGACATAGTTGTCAAGATATTTATTGGGCTTCAATGAGTTACTCTTCAGGTGAAGAACATAAAGTACGTTGGCAAAGGTGGGTTTTTGCTATTTTAGTTTAAGTGAACGATAGGAAATAATATTGGTCGAGTTATCCTTCAACTTGGATTATCAGAATTAACTGACAATGAAGGTAAATTATAGTTATTATAGTTGTTCTTCTAGAAAACGTTAACCTAGCAGGTGATGTGAATGTCAAGCAGTCACATGGCCGTTGTTTTACAAAAGTCTTGTTTTTGTGATTTAATACAAATGTAGAATCTATAATGTGTCGTAGAAATAACTCGACGCAACATAAGTTGTAATGTAATAATTTTCTTTTGGTTTATATTTCTTGCTTTCGTAGTTCTTTCATAATAGTCTACCAGTCTGCTTCTGATTTAAGTTTTCTTCATTTAAGTTCCTTTGTGTAATATGGAAAAGTATTTTTTTGCTGAAAGGAATATTTTAGTACTATGTATGGTTATCAAAGTAAAATTTCCAAAGTAAGTCCAAAGTAAAAAGCAAAATTGATGTAAATACAGCGCAGGAGAAGTAGCCATCGCAAAGAAATGGATCGACGTTTGGAAGAAGATTTAAGCTTGTCGTCGCCTTCGTCCAGGATTCCTGTATTTGTTTTTCCGTCTCAAATGGTTTTCAACGCAACTGATCGGGATCACATTAGACAATTGCTTACTATTTACAACCCGTATGACTTTCCTGTTCGCTTCAAAGGTAAAATCAGAATTACCTGTTTTCATCGTTATTGAAATATTATTGCAAAACTATTATGAATGTTATTGAGCAGTGTTTTGTTTCTTGCAGTTCTATCAACTACACCATCAAATTATACAGTTATTGATTCGGAAGGTAGTATAAGCTCAAAGAATAGCGTAGATCTAATCGTCCGGTTAACCTCTTCGGTTCCAAGTGAAGCATCAGCACCACTCGAAGACAAGTTCCGCGTCCAAATATATGACTACAACAATTCTCGACATCCACTTGGGAAGAAGGATGTGCCATCAATAATTCATTTCGGAAGCTTAGCTGGTTGTAGCTTAATTGAAGGATTTTGTGAAAGTAACTCACCTGAACTAACGTCGCCGTCTGAAGCGTTTCAGCAGCTACATTTGATGGCTGGTGGTCCAGGGAAAGGTCGAGCAGCTGTAAACATTGCTGGTGGTGGCATGTTTTACAACGGTGGAAGCCAGAATTACAATCCAAATTACGTCGCAGTTTTCACTGCACTTGTGTGCATCCTTGGCCTTATGCTCCCTACTAGTACCAACGAGAAAGAAAACCCTGCGATATCTTATATCCCAACCTATCTTCATTTAACTATTAATCAGAAGCTGTTGATTGCGTACACGCTCGGACTAGTAACCATGGTGATTTTCCGCCCTCAATGACAAAGACCTCAAACTGCCAGAAATTTCCCTATATTATTTAGTTTT
Organism: Lipothrix lubbocki; assembly: GCA_034696945.1. Classification (NCBI taxonomy): domain Eukaryota; kingdom Metazoa; phylum Arthropoda; class Collembola; order Symphypleona; family Sminthuridae; genus Lipothrix; species Lipothrix lubbocki. The sequence goes on from JAQGAK010004706.1 coordinate 2,623, forward strand.
GCGCTTTCCTAATTTTTGGTGATTTTCTGTGTGAATGCGTTATGCTGTACCACTATTTACATTTACCAGACCGAGAACATTATATATGTAATAGTTAAGATTAATTATTATATTTATAAGAACAAGCGCACGAATACTATTCTATGTTTACATGATTGACTCGATTGCATTTATCTGCGCATCATTTTAAATTGAAACTTACTTGCAAAGATTATATTCGGAACAAATGTCAAAGTAGCGAATGCAAGTGTTGCTCAGCATATTAGAGTTATTCTGCTGTTTGAAAGGGTATTGCGAAACTCATGAAAGCAATATCTAGAGTACTATAATAATTGGAGAAAATTCCTAGTAACTAAAATACTTTCTGTGGTACTTCGCTGTTTTTAAGGAACTTACATTTTTCTTACATAATTTAGAGAATTTATACTTGTATATATAATAATATGAATAAGTTTGTACGCGAATGTTTTGCAGTTTTTCGTCATCATTGTTGGTCTAAATTTTATAGCATAGCTTAATGTTTCTAATATTACCTAGACTAGTTTGTAGAAATCAATTTAAGATTTCATACCGACAATAAACTTGATTTAAAAAAAATTAAACATCGTTACCTATTTCGTGTGATTCCAGGCGTAACTGGTGTGTTCATTTTTTGTATTAATTATTTTTTTAATTAATGGAAAACTTGTTCTTAATAGCAATTTAGTGTATTGCACAGCTTTTTGTTACAGAGCAATAATCGTCTTCAGGTCTATAACTTCAAGAAGTTATTTTGTAATTTCTAGTACTTTTTCGTTACGGTGGCAACTCTTATATTTCTGCTTCACTTGTCTCGATCTTGAGAAGTTCAAAGAATGAAACGTATATGTAGTTTCCGTGTTAAAGCATGTTGTGTGTTTAATGTGGTAAATCTAAAATTACATTAGATGTTGCAGCAGACGAGCGATAATCAATGTTTGCTGTGCCCATTGTATGTTCATTTGAAATATTTTGCAGCTCTGTGCATGTGCATAGCATAGCTTCACAACTTTGTGCAACACTTCACATCTCATCATAACATAACTCTCTTCATATAAAAAACAAAGCCCTTTGTGATTTATAATCGATATACCAAATAATGTGAGTGACAAAATTTGAAATAAGATACGCAATATAAGTTTTATGTAAGCACTACTTATTGTAGTGTACATTGCCGTCTGGCTTTACATTTTTAAAAACCGCGTAGGGAAGTTCTTACCCGTTTTGATTAACAAAAATGTCGAAAGACGACGACCAGCCCTACCTGGAATTCAATATTCCCAGGGAGGACGAAGCGGACTCGTACAAGCAAAACTCTCCTAGTGTTATCAAGAGATTATCCGAGCAGCCCAAGCGAGAGGTTCTAACGAATGATGAGGAGATGATGTTACAAATGATCGGTTCCGAAATGGATAGTACTATGTCATTAGATGATGTAATTGATGCACCGAAGAAGCCGCATATCCCTAATGACGTTAAGGACCAAATTGAACGACTTCCCTCCTGGCTCCAGGCCATGGTGATCACTAAATACCCCCTAATTTACAACCAGTACAAGGATAATACTGCTACTTTTTTCCGTGCAATTGCTAATAGAATCGATAAAAAATACAGAGCTAGACTCAGGTCTGGGGGGAATGAGGACTCATTTATTATCAGAGGAGAAGGTGATCGTAATTCAGGAAATACTAATTCCATTCGAAGATCCAGTCATGAAGATTCCCTCGCAATCAGTAATACTACGAGTAAAGAACCTACTTTGACAGCAAGTGCTATTGCTATACGGGTAGCCCACGCAGGTAATTTTTTTCGGGGGAAAACAGTATGATTATTCCAAAACTTCAGGACATAACGATCCTGTTAGATCATGTAAGATCCTACCCGCGTCCTTATTACTCTCATGTGTACAGCCACAAGATGGAAACAACCTGTGTCACATGCCCTTGATGAGGAATACTGGCACCCCACGGATGTGTCTCGAGCGAATCTGAAACTCCGGGCAGCATTGCAGACCCGGGCAGCATATTCGGATCTGGCTACAGTAGCGGAGGATGCAGATATGATAAAAGTTGACGAGAATTTCATGGACAGTGATGAGGAAGATGATAAAAGGACAGACTACTGGAATGAAATTTTTGATCACGAGGAAACTATGGCTAAAGCTGAAAAACAGGTGGAAAAGGACTTCGCAAGGCATAAAAAACTTACAGCTGAAGAAAAACGCTTGAAACGGGAAGCTGCCAAGGAAAAGCAAAAGGGAGCTAAGAAGCCCCGCAAGTGTGTTACATTCATGCAAAATATGCGAAAAAAATGGCAGGAGCATCTTTTTGTATCAAAACATGGGAAGAGAATGAAGAAACGGAGGCTCCTGGCTAAGGGATTTTTTAGGGATGACGCCCGTTTATTCCACAAATCGTGTGGAACTTTTCGGTAAAAATGTTGCAGAAAACTCTTTCTCGCGTACACACAATTGCATATATAAATCTAAACAAAAATAATTCAACAATACTGACAATACATAGAAAGACACCAAAACGTCTGGAAAGGACATACCGTTGCGATGACACATTTCATAATTATTGCGTTGCTTTGGTTTCCTGGACATGGTTCAAGGCTATAATTATGGTCATTATCGGCATAAATGCTATTGTCCTGGCATTAGAAACTGGCGAAATTGGCGAGACCGATTCCTTCTGGTTTGAAGCCGTAGACCACGTAATTAATTATTACATTTACCTGCACCTAAAATTTGAATGTGATGATGGTTACTATTTTTCCCTATATAATCTTAAGAGCCGGTCATAAACACTTTTCCTTCCTACAGATTTTTGTAGCTATTTACTCTGTTGAGTTCCTCGTGAAGATTTATGCTCATCCATACAGATATTGGAGGTCTGGCTTCAACATTTTCGACTTCATCATCCTAGTTATATCTTTGTGCAAGGCAAGTAATTAAATGTTAAATTTATGTGACTCTAAATCTCTGCAGATCTTATACATGCACTTGATCGTAAAATCTACTCAGTATTTAAGATGTGAGTACTTATAATAATTTTTATTGTTAGAGCGTCATCGACTGGACAAATTTGGCTGACGTAGATGTGTTACGACCACTTTTAATAGTTCGGGCGCTGCGAATATTACGAGGAATTTCCTTCTCTGTGCAGCTTCAGGTAAATTCGTCTCATGCGCTAAAATCTTTTGACATGCTTGTAGAATAATCAATTTAACCTGCTTGTACAATTAATCTGGCTGTTTATGAAAATGCAGGTCTTGGTTTCTGCCCTGGTGGAAACAATTAAGACACACGTCCTTAGTGTTGTCATATTGTTAGTTCTGCTGCTATACGTCACGGCTATTATTGCCTTCTATTTCTTCGGAAAGGACTACCCGGAAGCTTTCGGGACGGTAGGCAATGGCATGCTAAATATGTTGAGAGTATTGACGGTAAGACAGACATCAGTCATGATGTATGTATGTATATTATGACAATTAGTGAGTAAATATGTGATTAATGACTAATAACCGAATAATTTTGGGCTCAAAACATTAAAAGTCAAATTAAAAGGTTTGTACATGATTCTTGTACTGTACAGATAGATGGCTGGACGGATTTAAACGAGCAGCTTGCGGCAACTCAGCATGTCTACGGGACGATGTTTATAATTACGTGCATTGTCCTCGGGAATTTCCTGTTCTCCAATATTTTCGTTGCTATCATCATCATGAACATTTCGGAGGCCACAGATAACTTCAGGGTATAAAGGGCGTGGTCTAACTGTCCTATTTTATTTGTATATTAAGAGAAAGTGCTTTATGTGTAAAGTACTTAATGTGTATGTACATGGCAATAATAAATGGAAATTTACAGGACAAACAACGGGAACAAAGGGATACCGTTGTAAGACTGAAAAAGGAAAAGGTTTTCAGACGACAAAAACTAGATCTCCGGCAGCTATTTGCTAGGCAACGCACATCTGCTTACACTGACTTCTTTTCGATTGGTGGCCAATTCCAGAAATTACTGCGGCATGATGATTTAGTTCCCATGTCCGACATTGTCACATCGCCCCTTTGGATTGATAGTGTCTATCAGGCTACTATGAGAGCTAACCAGACATCAAATGTGTTAGTATTTTGAATGATTAATTTATTTGGAATATACCTGATATTATTTCATTATATTGTATACAATATTTTCATAATATTTTTCAGAAAATTAAGCCAACCGTATTTGTCTAAAGCAAATAAGCCGTATTTTTCTAAGTTTGTCTCAACGCTTTACATTATAATGAAAAAAATAATCCATTTCTATACTTATAGTTTAATGAATTTACATCGGGAAATGGCAGACAACATGCTAGAAATAATGAACTTGTACGGCCAAAATCGTGTGGAATATGAACCAATAACAAGGACTCGGTACAACCGTTATCTAAAAATCAAAGCAAAATTGGCATTGCTGAAACACGAGATTTTGAAAACCAAGGGTAACACAGGGGATGCTCCTGTTAAGGTCAAACTGTAACTTTGTGATCGCCGCTATGATAAATATGTGTCCTTGATCAAATAATAAAGTAATCAGTTGCCTTATTGTTCCTATAAATATTATGTTCATGAGCTCATGAGATAAGCTCTTCAGCCAGAATTAAGTCTGAACTGAAGGAAAAAGAACGCCGAAAATTATTCATACATAGCTATTTTGCACAACAAAAATAATGTATTTTCTGCATTCAAACAAAAATAAACAAGTCTATAAAGGTAACAAGGTGATAACAACACTGAACATACACATATATAACAATACCATAACATATAATTGGCAAAACCGAAAGAACTGAATACTGATTAAGATAACTTGGATATGTATCACAATACAATATTTAGACTAGCATGTTTTATAATTTACAGAATAAAAGAATGGGAGTAGTAAGTACTATAGCTTTATCATATTTATAGTTAAGCATTATTAGAGTTTCTGGCACTGCTCTAGATTCGTTTACGTGCAGCTTTCCTCCCCAGAGTCTCCTGAACTTGTCTCTCCCATGTCACTTTCGGATGCATCTGGACTTGAGTGTAAGCCTTCTTCAGAGGATTCGGAGAAATAAGACGCGCTGTGCGTTTTCTTATGAGCCATCAGACTGTGCAATGTGTTGTATAACTTGCCGCAATGACATGGGAATCTATATACACAGGCAACAAATTTAATGTGAGCAACAAGCACTGATGAATCATTATCAGACAATTCCAAGCAGTCGTATACTTGTAATTTTTCCATTATATTCCTGAGTTATGACTAATAACTTGACTGATATATCGTTTTGAGTGACGGCATAATTTAATTGTGACACTTACTCTCGCCGAGCGCTATGTCCGTACTTTGCATGATATTTGATCCCGTTGGCATTCTTGTAAGACTTTCCGCATTTAGGTACAGGACAAACATACGGCTTTAGGTATATGACCCCAGACGCTCTTTTTTTTCTGAGCAATTGGTTCAAGTCAACAAGGTACTATATATGTCTAGACTAAGATCGTAAATTAGGTATAATAAATTACATTTACTTGAGCCCTTCTTCAAGAATATAGGCTGAACTATAAAACTGGCTGCTATCGTTCTCGTCCCTTATGATTTTTCCCTTCCTGGGAATGCTGAAACCATTCTGGATTGTCCGCTTTCTCGTCGCAGGCACCACAACCTTTGCACTTGGAGGTTTAGGAGCTGTCAAATTTGGCTTTCCACAGCATTTATTTACATCCTTGAAATAACCGGTGTAGAGGAAACTAGGGGTTTTACAACCCGCTAATGTTGTTGGCCACACGCTTGTTGGGAATTTTAAATTCGTTCCAGCACTGCCCAAGGGTAAGCAACTTCTGTCGACAAACTTATTCTTCTGAACGAGGTTGCCCGGAGCCATTTTGACATCAGAGTATTTCTTTTCCATATTGGGCAAACGGTTATTGATGGAACACTGTACCAAAATTGACTTGGACTTGCTATTTTCCTTGGACTTTTTCGCAGCATCATGAGCGAGGATCTCGCCTGGACTCATTTCATCGACAACTGAAAGTTTCTTTCATAAGAACAGGGGATCACACAATATTGAGGTAATAGTGCCCGTTTGATCTTTATGGTCTACATACCGGATGGATAATTATCCAGTATTTCCTTCCAATTAACACCCTTCATCATGGAACTATCCTCGTAATTCAACTTACGTTCATGCTCAATGTCAACAAAGGGCAAAACGTCATTCATATTCACAAGACTAGACTTAGCAGGGATTAGTTCATCTTCTTGCGCTTGAAACCTGTGTAATATGTATGTATTAAAAATTGAAATAAAGAAAATGGCTTCCAATACTTTCTCTGTGCTCGCCACCCCAAGCCTGTATCTATACACAATACCTATGGAGCACCAATTCATACACAGGAAACGTGGCTATGTTCTCTTGAAAGGGTTGACGACGAATCTCTTTTCGTCCATATGACCAAGTGCTGTCGAAAGATTGCTGAAGTGGTGGCGCTATGTTCTTCGCTTTCAAGGAATTGTAAGCTGTTAGTATTCTCTGAGGGATTAGACAGTCGAAAGCGAATAAATCGTGTGTCAATGTTTTGCTCTGCTCCCGAAACCCTTCCACAATCTCCGTACAGGTTGTACCGCGGATTCCTGTTCGTAATCAATCCATTACTATATACGTATATTTATAATTCTTTTTATTTACTTTTACCTCCAATAATCACAACATATGAGCCAGAGATATGCACATGGCTATCTAGTAATATTGTAATAATTAGTATTAGATTAATTTGTACCCATTAATTTTAGTAAGCGTCACATTAAAAAAACTTACGCAAGTGTTTGACAACATGGCGAAGATACTCAGTCTTCGATTTGAAATTGAAGCCGCAGCCACCGTTGAATTGACAGCTAAACCCTTTATTGGTGGGGCTCATTATCGAGACTAGAAAATGGTCAACGTGATCTTTAGTCAGGTCTTAGAAAATGAAATGAAATGTTGTTTACACTAAATTCCGCTTCAGTCACAAAATTAATACAGCTAATTAATTAATTAATTATTACAAATAATTATCATTAATTTGCAGCAGACGCTAAAGCTATTTAGAGTAGTCAACAGATTGCGAAAACGATCCAAACACAGTAAACGGCTACAGCCATGTATAAGCACAGCAAATTGCGAAAACAATGTATAAAAGCAGGGCAAATGGCAAAAACAATGTATAAAAGCACTGCAAATGACGACAATAATGTACAAGCAGGGGAAATGGCGAAAGCATTGATCAAACAAATGAAAAACAAGAAACTTTCAGCAGCGCAGCGTCATACAAATATGGATGATGACTCGCCGCCGCATCGACCAAAATGTTGTGCATCGCTTCCATCGTCTCCATTTAACCAATGAAATGTTGTCCACTTGTTCAAGCGTGTGTAATAGTAGAGAGGCTGATATAGTAAAACCGAGAATGAATGAGGTGTGATAAAGAATTATTCTCGTTAAAACTCCATTCATAACCAATTAATATGCAAAATAGATAAACTAAACTATATGCACTCCAAGGTGTTGTGCGTAACTACAGAAGAGGTGAGGTATGCAATCTTCCCTTGACACGAGTTACACGAGCTCAATTAAATGATGATTTGACAAAGCGACAATGCCACACAGAAGCTGCCGTAAATAGTACACACACTTACTACTACAAATATACGGCTTCCACCTCATCAATCCATCAGGATCAGGAACAGCTACAATTTACTAATTACATAGTTCATTTGAAAGCTTATATAGGATTGGAGTAACCATAATGAAATGATTAGAATTCAGAGAGACCATGACCGTAAATACCAAAATGAGTGTTGCCTCACGCCTCTCGACTTGACACTAGAAATGCACACGTATACTTGAACAAGTGGATAAAAAAATGCACCTCCAAAATATTATACTTAATAATATAATGCTTAGCATTTTCTCTTAATGTGAATTGAAAATACAGTAATGTAGCGTGCCTGGAACGTTCCATGTGGACGCTCCGTAACTCAGAAATAACAGATTACATTAAATGACAAGTATTCCGTATCCGTACATGAAAGTTCAAAGACCATATTTAAATTACAAGGTAGAAATAGGAAATATCATCATGAAGATCATATAGTATAGGAAATATATAGAGCATAGATGACTATAATAGAAACTATACAGCACAAATAAACTTGATCTGCTGATAATTGGGACTTAAGTAGGAATAGGAAGGCTGTATATAGTATACACCTGCATGTTTCTCCTTCCCTAACTGCATTTTAATTGTCTATGGCTTCCCAAATTCCCAATCATGAGCAACTAGTGAAGGTCTCGGCTCTCGTGGAAAGAAAGCGTGAATGAAGTTTGTTAAAAGTCAGATATAAGTAAGCCTTAACTTTATGCTGCACTATTCATACTCACTACTCACTATATATATACTTGTATATAAATAAGTAATATATATTTAGAACGAAAGTTATGACTTTCAAGGAATAACAACAATAATTTTAAGATGAGACGCCAGCCAGGTCTCCAGTTACTCATTAATACTTCACAATCTACTTTGCCACTACATACATCCAAAATAAAATAAACTGTCATGTAAGTACATCGTTATAAATTATATTATTACATACTAAAATAATTTGGGCGCTGTTTTAATGCAAAAATTGGAATATTAACAGGCATACAATATACATTCAAAATAAATAAAAAGAACATCCTAAAAATACATAATTAAATACAATATAATTCAAAATAATACAAGATAAATACAAAATTAATAAAAACTTAAATCGAAAATAATACAAATTAAATACAAAATAAATTCAGTATAAACAAAATTTAATACAAAGTTTAATACAAAGTTTAATACAAAATTTAATACAAAATTTAATACAAAGTTTAACACAAAATTTAATACAAAGTTTAATACA
>JAQGAK010004707.1:0-11614 GCA_034696945.1 Lipothrix lubbocki
AAAATTAATACAAAAATTAATACAAAAATTAATACAAAAATTAATACAAAAATTAATACAAAAATTAATACAAAATTGACACTTATTGAAAATAAATTGCAAAAAATTTATGATAATAATAACACTTACTTCAGAAATCTTAACTGCTCATCAACCCTTGAGTACACCATTTGAAAGAATGAAATCAGAACAAAATCCGAGACGATAAACACGGAAAATTCCATTATGAACAACGAAACTTCAATCAAAAGCAAGGCCCAGCATGTCATCTCCGATTTATAATTGTCCGGAAGTAACGAATAGAAATAAAATACTTTGTCTGGATCGATCAAGTAAACGAAGCCCCAAGACGTGGTGACGTTGAACATTACGCATGGATGGAAAATCGTTAAAAATTCTTGTACAGAATACTTCCTCCATTGGAAGGCTTTACTTGATTTTCCTATCAATAATAAATACCAGATTTGATTTAGAAATGGACTACACCCACTGTTTTATGCATATAAAACTCATTTAATTAAATTCTTAAGGACAGAAATATGTTTTTGAAAAATAATTTAAATACAGATCAATAAATTCGGTACTGACCTCCCTCCACGGAAAACAATTCATTGAAAATCGCCTCCGTCAATTCCGGCCATAGCCTAAAAAGCGGGACATTCCAGAAGACACAGGCAGAAAGCCAAACAGTCATGATGACATGGAAGTTGAAGTGCTGGAGGACGAAGTATTCCTTAACCAATAAAGACTGAAACAGTCTTACGACCAAGAAGAGCAAATGGAATGCCATCAAATAGAAATAAATTTCCCATATTAATTTCCGCCATCCTGGGCCCCTTGGGGAAATCCTTCCCGTCCTGACGTCAATCGTCACCGGCAGGAGATTTAAAAGCGACAGGGCGTGGATGGTGAAGAAGTTAAATCGAACTTCTTGCCGAGTCAGCATTATTATTGTTTCTCTTTATCCAGTATAGTAGACGTTTTCAAAATTGTGGTCAATGGATTGAAATTGTGGCAGTTAGTAGAAAAGAACAAGCTTCTTTATGTATGACAGAACTGATTTGGTGAGCGCTTCGATAATTTATGGCAGGTCAACATTTAGAATGTTCAAGTTCAATACATTTGTATATTGAAAGCCCATCCTTTTCCATGTTAATCACCAATAATATTAATTAACAAAGATATCCTGGACAATTTTCAGCATTTAATTAGCACACAAACGATCCTACAACAGGATTTTTGTAATTTACTGTAAATAGTAATTTATTAGGACCAGAATAAAATACTATAATTTTTCTCTTATGGGGAAGATCGCGAATTATTAAAATCCTCATTCTTTTCCGCAGTAATTAATTTAATGATGTCCGGTCTGAAGGACGCCGAAATTAATATAAATAACAATATAAATAAACAAATTAATAATCAAAAGCTACCGCTAATAGGCTTAATCAAATTAGCTTGATACAAATCCAATATCCTGAATTATTTAAAATGACACCAGTAAATTAACCACATTGCTCACAACAAAATCCATAAACTCGGGCGTGGAGGTCCTTTGAAATGTATGGAAACCTCCTACCTGAATCCCTAAATTAGGGATTGACCACACTTTCCTGGTGATGAAGCGCTTTTCGAAGTCATTATTCACCAAATCGGACCTCAAGAGCATTGCCATCTTTAGATTCTGGACCTGCTCAGGAATACCAAATGCCTTATTGAAGACAATCGCGAAGATCCAGAACTGGTTGAGCGCCAGGGCTAAGTTGAGCGCGGCGTAGAAACCGGACAAGTGGAAATATTCTATGGCGAAATACAGAGTGAGGATTGCACTGGAAATGCAGGCAATTTTGCAGGAGAAGATGATGTACCGGAAATTGTGGTTCACTAGATGAATCAGCAAATGGAGCTGGCGGGACACATTTCCGGCGATCTCCAATTGTTTGCCGTTGAAGGCGACCCTGAATAAAATCATTTAAAAACATTTTAAATTAATTTAAAATAATTCAAATAATATTTTTAATGCATTTACATTTTATATTAATTAAGTATTCTTTTGTATAAATTAAATCTTGAATCTTCACTCACTTCAACAAGCTCATCTGAACATGACATTTGGAATAAACTTTTTGAAAAAACGAAATCAAAGCAAAATCGGAGATGACAAACACTGAGATTTCCATCATCACGAACGAGACTTCAACGAATAACAAGATCCAATAATTCAATTGAGTTTTCTGATTCAAAGGAAGGAGCGAGTATAAATAAAATACTTTTTCCGGCTCAATCAAGTACACAAATCCCCAGCTAATCGTGATATTGTACATCATGAGGGGATGGAAGATCGTCAAGTATTCCTGAATTGAGTACTGGCGCCAGCGGAATTTAACCTTGGAGTCGTCTGGAAATTTTGATGCAAATTAAAATCAAAACTTAAAATTGTGGAAGTTGGTTAATTTATACTAAATACCTTTATCTCCCAAGGCTGAAATTAAAAATATATTAGATTTTCAACGAATTATACCTTCATCTTCATTGTAGAGCTCATTAAAAATGGCCTCCGTCAAGTCCGGCCAAAGTTTGAACAGCGCCGTGTGCCAGATCACATTAGCGGAGATCCAAATAACAAGGACGCAATGAAAATTGAAATGTTGGAGGACAAAATATTTTTCTTGGTCTACCAAAGACTGGATGAGACGCACAATTAGGAAGATTAAATGACATGAAAGAATGTTGTAATACATATTCCACATTCTGCGCTGCCAGCCAGTCTTCCGAATTTGAATTTTCCCGGTCGACGAGTCCATGTTGAGGGGAAGGAGATTGAACAACGAGAGGATGTGCATGGTGTAAAAATTCAGACGAACTTCACGTCGTGTGAGCATTTTGTTGCAACGAAGGTGTAAGCAATTAAGTTTAATAGTGAATATATATTTAAAGTTGATGTTTTTGGTTGAAATCGATGTTAAATTTTTGTATTTTCCAGACTATCGCTGTCAAACCGACGGAAAATTCAGTTGACTAATAGTAAAACTTGAAAAATCTAAAGCAATATTCATAGGACGTCTTCCGACACGAGGTATTGAGAAGTTATAAGTGTAGGACAATGTTGTAGCCAGTATAATCAAGAAGGAATTTAATATTTTAAAAATAATAATGAAATTACTCAAAGGTTTAATAGTATATCTAAATAGAACTAATCACACGCGCTTAAATAAAATTTGTTATTTCTATAAAAAGCACTAACTGACGATGAGTACAATTTTCCCAATACTCTTTATATATATATATGCCAAATGCCAACCTACATAAATAAGGTTTATCTTGAGTAATTGAATTCGTAATCCGGCACGTGGAGCCGAGTTGATTTGACAGAGAAAAGGCAATGACATAATAATTAACTATTATCCAACTTTCTTTTACCCAGAGAAAAAATGAGAATTCAATTCTCATTTTGCTAATTATTAATTAGAGGAGCTCATGATTAATAATGTTACGAAGTTCTACTTCCGTGTAACAGTGTCGAGATATTTTTTAAAACGTATTTTAAGTGTATGTATCTTAAATTGTTTTGTCTCTATGTATATGGTGGTAATATCGGCTAGTTACACTTCTACAGCCTTATTGCTGTCATTCAAAAATCCCAAAAATTAATCGGACCTAATCAATTTACATTATTTATTCCTTCAATTATCATCAACCAAGCACTTAAACATTATTAATAACTCAGAGAATTCTTAATTTTTTAGATTAGTTCCTATAAGCATTGGGGCGGAAAACTACACATATACATTGTTTAGCTATGTTAAACATGCCTAACTTTTATCTATAGATATATATTATCAGTGGAGATGCAAAGTGAGCTATCTACAAAAGTGAACACAAATGCAAAATGAGATATCCACCATCAAACCAATTCAGTACAAAGATGGGATATCCTGCCGTTTAAATTGCATTAAAACTGAAACCGGAGGGAGCTTTTGTATTTAAAATTGCAACGATAAAGCTATGGTAAATTATAGTGGGGTTATCCCATCTTGCACTTAAAATGATGGTAAATGTCCATCACATTGCAGCTAATAAGGACGCACATATGGAGATAGCCCACTTTACATCTCCACCGACGATATATTGTAAACACAAAACAAAGCAATACATATTTGTAAACACAATCTAAATCAACTGAATTAAGCAAAATGTGTACGTCGTTACACTAAAAATTATTACCTAATAGGAAATGGTTCCTAAACTTATATGGGTAATTAATGCCACGGTCGATTATGGAACCACCCATAAGAACAAAAATGTGTCGTACATGTTCCATTATATGTATATTTATAGTAAATTAATACATACATGAATTATTAGATTAGTTATTAATTGTGGGACGTAGCATTATTGTCACATATTTTTGAAATAACGTCGACTTGCTTCGAATTGTGCCTGGAATTTTCTAAAACATTTGTTTCTATTAGTGGTGGAGAGGCGCTCCGCTCTAGAAGAAAATGGCGAATTTCGGCGGAAGGAACCCCAAGTGCGGTCAAAAGGTTCTGTTGTATTTGCTTATGCGTCAAGCAGGAATTTTCCAATGACAAAGTGAGGCCCTTGGTAAGGTTAAATAATGATAATGTAAAATTAAATTTTTTAAAGATTTGTATTTTTGTATTACGAGAATAAATAAATCGAAACGATGTAAGATTATAATTATGGTTTCCGAAAATATCAAAGGTCCAACGTCCAACAATTTAAAAAGGTAATTACGTTCTGCTCGCCCAGCTTCAAAACAGATGTCCGACATCCTTGACCTTTGGTAATATTCAAATAATTCATCTCACTGCTCCATCTAGGCTTAAATCTTAAGCAAGTTGTCGATGTGATTTGCAGCATGGCCCCGAAAATTATTCGGCGGGCATTTTCGGCTTTGAAAATAATAACGTGCACCAAAATAAAATTAAAAGGATCGTTATTATTAAACCATGTGCTCATTATTTAATTTTTAGTATTATTTTAAGTCAATCAAAATAGCATAATAATGCGAAATTAATTAATTCATTATTAGTACCGAAATTATCGTCAATCAAGTACGGCACAGTTCTTCCGGGCCAAATTGGGGCATCTTGCGCTTTGTCCTTGCGATTTTTATGACTCAAAACTTGACTACCGAAATGACCTTTGACATTGCGCTGCTGCACAAATTAATGGTAATTTTAAATTATTAAAAATAATCAATAATTAATTTTCAAAATATTTCAAAATTTAAAATTAGATTTAAAAACGGGTTTGAAATTATTCGGAATAAATCAATAAAAAACGATGATTTTAAATTTTACATTTTACTATCTATAGGTAAAATAATTATTAAATGATTCGTTAACATACAATAATTAGCAAATGGCTAATAAATAATTATTTTCATTATAAAAAATCAATTCAAAATAATAAGAAAATAATATAATTTACGACTTTTTCTTTTTTCGCTGCAAATTTGTTAACTTTAGCGGTGACACGGAAAAAAATAATTACGACGGAATTTAAAACAATTAATAATATATTATCGTTTATTAACCTGCTTAATGGATTGGGCCGGAATGGTGAAATAAAATAGCAAAATCAAATGCACTAAAAAATACGGGACTTCCATTATAGTCAACTATTGATTATATTTAAGATTTGTAATTTAAAATGAATTTATTTAAAAGAATTTTTTCTGCGCAAATTAATATTTTAATAGCTAAATTGATTTAAATTGTAAATTTAATGATGATTTAATGATGTAAATTGTTAAAGATTTTATATTTTATGGCGACAATTAATAGAAAGAAAAAGTATTTATATTCTCATAAAAGATGAGTTTCAAAAAAAGTAATATTCGTGTTAGCACGTCATAACGTGGAGTAAGTTTCTTTGTGGTTTTTGGGTTAAAGAGTCAAAACCAAACCGCATAACTTGCGGAACTGGCGGAATTATTAGATAAAGATAAATAATATGTAGGAAAAGAATAATTATTTATGGAATTAATAAATTATTTATAAAAAACAAACATTATTAGGGGATGTTAAAATATCAATAATAATAATTAAAATCGAAATAAATGACTGCCCGCATATATTCAAAATATGAAAAAAGGTTGTACTTATAATAAATACAAATCATTTTTATTAAACAAAACAAATCCAAGGACCTAGTACATTATTAATATTATATATAGAATAACAGTCAATAATTGAATAATAATAGTAAACAATATCCTGGAAACCTTCTTAAAAGTTTACATATCAGTTTTTGTAGAAAAGGACTAACTCTATTTGTTTAGAATAGTTTATAGAATTTAATGATTTAAATTCTCATTCATTGTCTTCTCCTTCAACTTCAATCTATTTTACATTTTATATAGATTCCATATTGCCAAACATTTTCCCGTAGCCACCCCTGCCCGGGTCATAGTCTTTACGAAATTCATCCCGGACCTGACCGCCCGTCTTGCCCCGGCCGTACTGACGCCCTTCCTCAAAGCCCGCGTCGTAGTCCGTCCGAATGAGCCGATCATCCAAGCGCGTCCCATTGATGTACAGCATGGCATTTTCCGCCTCCTCCCGGGTATAATACTCCACAAAGCAGAATCCGCAGGGAGTTTTCTTAAATCTATCCAGGCCCATGATGACTCTTCGGACGTCCCCACACTTGGAAAATAATTCATGGATCTGGTACTCCCGCGTGTAAAAGGATAAGTTGCCTATGTAGAGCGTGCAGGATTGACCCAAGCGCTTTTCCAACTCTGTTTGGGAGCCCTGCAAAGAAAATAATTTAAAATATTAATTAAAATACAAAATTAAAAATTATTAATTAAATTATTATCTAGCTTAATACAAAATTATTAAAACTTTAACGAATTATTACAGTTCCATTATTAAAATTCCAACGCAGACAAGTTTGCCCGCCAAAAACAATATTATTATTGAACATAAATATCATGGAAAATCTAGGATTTCATTAAAAAATAATATACAATAAGGTTAAGCAACATTTGATGCAATGAATAAAATCGAAATTAAACGAACCTTGAAGAGCTGATCCCGATAATCGCTAATTTTTGTTGCTCCCATTCTCTCTCGGACAGCCAGGTTGACGGTTTGGTTAAATGTGCGCCCGGCACAATTCTTTATTTATTTATTTCAAGAAATAAATGTGCTTTTATCCTACAATTTTCTCCTTAATAATATTAATAAATATAATTTAATTTTACTTTAATTACTAATCTTTTGAATTAAGATCTATAATTTCAATTTTAAACAGCGTTAAAATTTTGAACAAGCGTTCGTCGTAAGTCGTCACTCCGTCGTTGAGTTCAATGGAAATAAACTCAACAAAAACAAACTCCAGGATTCAAATTTAAACCTTCGCGCTCTAAAAATCCTCGCAGGATTTAGAGCGGGAACGTTTAAATTGATTAGTTTTAATGGCTTAAATAAACGTTTAGCTCTATGACTTTTCTTGGCACATTCTGCAATAATAATATCCAAATCCAAAATAAATGAAACATTTTATAATTTTTAAACATACAAAAAATTATTAGAAAAACTAACACAAAAATTAATACAAAATCTAATACAAAAGTTAATGCAATAATAGAAAAATTATTAGATAAATTATTACAAAAATTGATACACAAATTGATACAAAAATTGATACAAAAATTGCTACAAAAATTGATACAAAATTTAGTACAAAAACTACAAAAATAAATACAAAATTTAATACAAAATTTAATACAAAATTTAATACAATATTTAATGCAAAATTTAATACGAAATTTAATACAAAATTTATTACAAAATTTATTACAAAATTTATCACAAAATTTATTACAAAATTTAATACATAATTTAATACAAAATTACATACAAAATTTAATACATAATTTAATACATAATTTAATACAAAATTACATACAAAATTACATACAAAATTTAATACAAAAATAATACAAAAATTACATACAAAATTACATACAAAATTTAATACAAAAATAATACAAAAATTAATACAAAATTAATACAAAATTAATACAAAATAAATACAAAATCAATACAAAAATTAACCAAAATGCGGCCTTTGAAAGCAATGAATCTCATGCACAGAAACTAAAATACGCGTAATTTGATCGTATTCATAAGCGCAAAAATTCAAAGTAAGGACGGAAAAATTCCTGCTCATCATGTCATCATCTCGTCTTCATTCGGTTATCGCACACACCGCAATTGACCATACATACGTATAGCTATATTATGCAAAAAACGCAATTCCTCCGTAAAGGAACAAAGTCTAATACGGGAAATTAAAATAATTGTTTACTGTTATTCTTTCACTGCGAATTCCACGAAGAGCCTACATTTTTTCACTTTGACAGCAATTGCAAGGGGGAGTTAAAAATAGAAATTGTTATACGAAATATTGAACTTTTAGCTTTTAAAGTTTAAACGGAGCTGACGACGTTTATTATAATGGTCCCGTATACAATATTATATATTGTTGCTGCTCTAAATGTAAAAATTAATTCTGAATGTGACTTGTCATGATCGTCGACTGAAATAAAAACCACCGACTCATCGTTACCACCTTTTACAACACGGGGCATTACTTGCATAATTAATGTTTTAACGTTCTTTCTGCTCTACACCTTTCCATCCAAAAATATTATTGCCGGAGTTATTTTGGTGAACTCAAGAAGTAACAACAATTATTTACATATATTCCTACCGAAATAAATAAACGAAGCTGGATTGTTGCATTTATAAAGACAGAAGGCGCTACGGAGCAAGAATTGACATTTGACAGTTGGCTTGACATTGACCGAGAAAGGAAGGCAAGCGGTTGTCAACACAAATTGACAGTTGGTCGTTCGCTGTCGGAAAATTTATTAGATCGGAAGTTGTTTTTTTAATTGCGTTTTACGAACAATCCAAAGGGATATTAAAAATTGTCATCAAGATTTTAAGAGGAAACGGACAAAAATTACAAATTATTTGGAATTTAATTTGCAACAATTTCGCGGCTACAGGTAATTATGAATAATTTTATATGTGAATTGCAATTATTTTGTATTTCCTTTGTAATTATTTCGTATTTATTTTGTATTTCCTTTGTAGTTTTTTCGTATTTATTTTGTAATTTTTTCGTATTTATTTTGTAATTTTTTTGTAATTATTTTGTAAATATTTTGTAAATATTTTGTAAATATTTTGTAATTATTTTTGTATTTATTTTGTAATTATTTTTGTATTAATTTTGGTATACAATTATGAATTCACTTTGTATTAATTTTTGTATTAATTTCGGTGTTCATTTTTGTATTAATTTTTGCGTTAATTTTTTTATTCATTTTGTATTTATTTTTGTACTCGTCTCTATTCATTTGGCAATAATTTTTGTTCATTTTTATATGTATTTATTCTGCATTAAATCACTAATTCTGATTGTTTCCCATTAACTATTTTTCTAGAAAAATTAATCCCGACGCTCCGAAATGGTATCCCCGGAACAAATGGAGGTGGATGACGTGGACTCATCGCCGTCTTTGGACACTCTAGATGAACATCAGCGGGGAATCGAGCTGGACGAAGATGGGAACCTCAAATCCAAGTACCAGAAACCGAATGTATTTCTTAACCTTCTGCCCTACGCCAGCGAGCTGGAGAAGGAGACGGAGAATTTGTTGGACAAGACTATTCTGAACTTGTCCAAAGCTGTTTTAGCTCGTGACCTGCTCAATGGATTTTCCCTTTATGCGAGGAGTTTAGGATCGTAAGTGTATTCATTATGTATTAGTTTTTGTATTAATTTTTGTATCAATTTTTGTATTTGTTTTCTGTTTAACAAAATCATTTAATGAAAATTCTAAATGAAATTTTTCAGTTACATTGACAAGTATGGGTGGAAATTCACCAAAGCCCAGCATATAAAATTGATTGAACTGATGTTGGAGGTGCTGACAATGGAGACGCTGCCACTTGCAATTGTCACGGATGTGACGGAGCTGCTCCAGACGCTTTTAAAGTACAAAACCCTTTTTATTTATTGTCTGTTCATGTTTGTTGTAGTCCGCCCCGCACGCTTTTATTGTTTGTATTTTGTACCGGGTTAAGGGGAAATAATTTATAAATATGCCAAAATGCTTGTTAGCCAATACAGCTGTCTCTACTTTTTTAACTTCCACCGTTTTTAGATTTACCTTTTTAATTGAAAATAGGAAGCAAAACTTGATCACGCGGGAAGATCTGACGATCGATTGGAGACCTCTGTACCAAACTCTGGACCGGTGGGTCTACCATCGGAAATATTCCTTGTCGTGCACCGCGAATGCGTGAGTTCCATATTTTGTTTTCAAGTATTTCAAAGTTAAGAAACTAATTTACAAAAATTAGACTCTTAAATAATTTTTTAAATAATTTTTTTTTTATATTTACAGGAAATTAGAAGCAGCGCTTAAGGACACGATTCGTCTCTGCAGTTTGTACGTGAATTTTGTATTTTGACAATAATCGATTTATTTATTTTTAATTCCTAATTTTATATTTTATTTTATATTCACCATTAATAAAATTGTATTGATTTTGAAGAAAATGTCAAAAGCACAACGAATTTTTAATTTTTATACTTTCAACTGGGATCAATTCGTGCGAATATTTTTTAATGCATTTATTTATTATTATTGTTAATAATGCTGACCTGATTTTTATTTACAAAATGTTTTTTTAGATATTTTCCTAAAGGAAGTCTTCAGGAAATAATTGACGAATTCTCCCCAATGCTGTGTCCCGCCTCTGTTAAAATGAATTTCGGTCTGGAGATGCTCCGGTTTTTCCTCCCCTTCCAGAATTCCGAATGCACGGAAGACATTTGCAAATTTTTGAAGTTCCTCCTGAGCTTTCATGAGTGTTGGAATAATCATCCAGTGTGGGAATGGGTAGGAATTATAATGGATTTTAATGACAGAATACATGTTTAATCCTATTTAATCATTCATTTTTTAAATGTTATTTAAAAACTTTTAACGATTTGTTAATAACTTGTAAGTTTATTATTAATATTTACAGAATTTTATCATAAAACTTTTTATTTCGACACCCTGCCCTAATGCGCATTTAATGTAATGTAACGTAGCTAACTATACATAGGATTTGCATTTATTTGTTTGTGTGTACATACAGGCAATGATGAACCTGTTGTCCTCGGCCGCCTGGAACATGCCCGGGAAGTTCGACTGGGACCCGTACCTTCCGTCGGTTTATGCTCGTCTCATGAGGAATCTCGACTTGCCCGTCTATTTCAAGAGCGGGAAGAGCAATGGGACGCTCGTGTCCTGCAAGACTTACGAATGCGCCAGCACTGCCCGCTGGATTGTTTCTACACTTGTAAGATATTCAATGTTTTGTTAATTAATATTTCTGGGGGGGGGGATTGATTCTTCACTTTGATTCAGATATTTATTATTATTGTTTATTTTTTATTATTATTTATTATTATTGTTTATTTTTTATTATTATTTATTATTATTGTTTATTTTTTATTATTATTTATTATTATTGTTTATTTTTTATTATTATTTATTATTATTGTT
>JAQGAK010004708.1:0-11612 GCA_034696945.1 Lipothrix lubbocki
ATAAATAATTTTTTAACAAAATGATAAATAATTTTTTAACAAAATGATAAATAATTTTTTAACAAAATGATAAATAATTTTTTAACAAAATGATAAATAATTTTTTAACAAAATGATAAATAATTTTTTAACAAAATGATAAATAATTTTTTAACAAAATGATAAATAAATTTTTAACAAAATGGTAAATAAATTTTTAACAAAATGGAGTCAAACTGAATGACTATACTGTAATAATTAGGATAAAATTGTCAGTTTTCCTTACCAAATATGCATCAGTTCAATTTATTTCAGAAATCTTTCTCGTGCTCCACGCTTGTAAATTGTGACAATGATTTAAGTATAATTATCAAATCGGAAATTAAATTTTTAATCAAACTGTTTCATATTGTATAATTAATTTCCATTGCATTTCCAATAAGCTAAATTCATAATTGTACAATTCTACATATGTGCGGTTAAACTTGGAGAGGTACTAAACTAATTTTTAAGCCATAACGTTACAAAATTTCTAGCACCTTTGGAAGTTTAAACGAGGAAATCTATGTACTCATACACCGAAGTAGTATTTTCTGACGAAAATTCTAGACTGTAATTTTGTCTTCTAAAAAACTCCTACCAGCCTAGTTTAGGCTAAACTATTAGCAACCTATATTTTGCTTTGTTACCTTTTCATAGTAAGGATGCCATTCGGAAGCAGTTACCATCACAATAATTTAATAAGACCATATTGTCAAACAAAATGTGTTATAGCTGCAGTGTCTCAACCATCTATGTCGTAAGGTAAATACGTGTACATTTGTATTGCTTGTATTTTCTTATACGTATTTACCTTTATTAATTTAACTTTAAATTTAAGGCAGCTAGTTAAATTTAGATAGCGATGATTCATATTCATGGACATTGGTTTTTTAAATAATTATTGTCAATTTGTTAACATGAACTATTATGAAGTCGTAAACAACATTATACCATCACAAAAACACATACAAATAGATATTCACGAAAAAGGAAGCAAAGTTTAGCATTTATCCAAATAATGCAGCAAAAACATATCCAAATAATGCTCCAAAAAATGATTCCTAAATTAGGATAAATTAGGAATCCTAATAATGCAGCCAAATAATGATTCCTAATAATGCAGCCAAATAATGGTTCCAAATAATGCATCTTAAAATACTTCCAAATAATTTATCCAATGTAAAGCAGAATAATGTAGTTAATTCACTCGATTATAACTAATAATAAATAACAGTTTATTTACGAGAACAACGTCCCGGACAACTGTCCTTCATCAGGGTTCATAGAAGAAATTAAAAACAATGTGTCCCAATAGAGCCAAAAATGACTCTAATTCCGAATAGTGTACCAAAAAACTACATCCAAATATTGCATTCTCAACATACTTTGAAAATATCCTAACTTCTTCGATAGAATCCGATGAAGGAGGACAGTTGTTCAAAACGTTGTTCTTTAAATTAAAGTTTACTGTCAACTTCAATGTGAACCCTTTACCTAAATTATATGTTATAAATTTTAAAAATCCTACAAATACAACGAAAAATGGCATGCAACATGTGGATTGCTGTGTGTATTACAGTTATTCGTTGAGTGAGGAGGCTTCACGCATACCAGACAGGTCTTATGGGATGTTGAGATCTATTCTGTACGGGAGTAATTCCGAGGGGATTGTGTGGTATAAGGTGGTGGAATGTGGATTTCCCTGTCCTGTAATACAAAGTTGTGTGACTTGAAAACAGTTGAAAAGTGCATTAGACCAGGGGTGGTGTGAAGTATAGAGATATGCTGGAGGCATATTTAAGTACATTCATAAAGGAATGCAATATGGCGACTGTCGGGCGAGGGCTATGCTTATCAAGAGGCCAAACTTAGTGTGGATTTTGTTCGCGAGTTGAGTGCATCATGCCCAAGAAGCGAAATGGAGATGGAGAGATTCCTCTCCCAGCCGGATGGGACATGGCCCAGGATTTTGACGGAAAAATTTATTTTATTGATCACAATAGTCAGCAAACATCCTGGATTGATCCACGAGACAGGTAACTTCAAATATTTTTCCAACCCTCAATGCTACAGCGTATGTATTATTTACCTTGGCATTTCATTCCGCCCGTACGGGTGGAAAGGAATGTCAAGGCTATGCTATAAGTAAAGTATAGTATAAGTAATAAGTAAGTAAGCTCTAGTAAGTAGAGAAATAGTCAAGTTTGCAATTTAATTTTAACTTTACAATATTATCTCCAAACTATCAAATATGAAGAAATTACAATTTTTTTTAAGTCTGTCAAAAACTGTCTTAAATTGTTTATTATTTATATTTTACAACTATTTTTTAAGTCAATATTTTGAGTTTAAAAAAAAATCATAAATAAACATTACCGCTCCTATTATTAGTTAGATATTTTGTTAATGAGTGTTAATCTTTATTGGTAAATGTATAAGAATTTGTACATGCAACAAATTTGTAAATATAAAAAAGCCTTTATATTTAAGAACGTCAGAATATGAAGGGGGGAATAAGGAGATTTTAAATGTAAACATGCTCTACTGCTCAATTTTATTACAAAACAAACAACAATACCTCTTCGATGGATTTTGGATTCCGGATATCAATTCATCCATGATGACAATGTTATGAGTTTTTCAGATATGACCAATCTATTGATGACACACATGACACTGTAGCTCTAAATCATTAATATTATTAGAAATAATAAGGGATTAAATTTAATTTAAAGGGATGCATACATATCTATGCATTTCCCCATGATGATTTTTCTACTTTGATGACAAATATTGTTGTTGATTTGACCTATACAAAATTATCATTTTAATTTATTGAAAGAATGTTCCACATTAGTGATTTTGTAGATAACCGAAATGACACATTTAACCTCGGATTAATTGCTGACGGACAGTTTTACGAATGCTGTGGATGAAGGGATCACTCGTCAATAATAAATATAAGGGATATAATAATTGATTTTATTATGTGTTACCCCGTGCTTTAGTTTATTGTCAATATTAAACATTGTACGAAATTAGGACTTTATGCTTGTATAGTAAATTTATAAATATGGTTATCAGGTATTTTGAGTTTTAATACCGGTATAGTGGTGATCCATGGCAGTGCTGGAGAAATGTTCCACATAGTTCATTACAGCAATTAGTAGTTTTAAGTGTAAATTACATATATTAAAGGTTTATGTAGTACTGCAAAAAGTCTTTGGTATTGTGGCAGGAGTAGTCGCAAAAATCTTGCAAGATCGTTTAGATGTATTATTTCATTTTTTTTATTTATTTAAATCTTTTCCAGACTTACAAAACCGGCCACATTTGCTGATTGTGTGGGCAATGAACTTCCTATTGGATGGGAGCAAGCGTACGACCCACACATTGGGGTGTATTACATAGACCATATTAATCGTGAGTTGTTAATTAATTTAAAATGCACTTACTAGCTCAAGCTGCCTGTAATGCTAATTTGTACTACATACCTACAAGACATTTAACTTATCGATACGCTTTGTTACATGTGAATGGGAATTTATTCTAATAATTTAAGTTATAACTTAGTGTTTTGTATACATGCGCTTGTTTTGAGCAGATTAGCAAAAAACTTATTACAATTTTGAGTATTTATATTAATATAGAGCATTTTGTGATATGTATTTCAATCCCGTAATAACTTCCCATGGAACTAATGTGTTCGAATGAATTTTAACATTTTACAGAGAGGACTCAAATCGAAGACCCGCATTTGAGTTGGAGAGCTTATCAGGAAGCCATGCTCCGAGACTACCTTTCCACTGCGTCTGAAGAGATCAAGGTAATTTATGAAGCTATTTTATATTTTTACTTTGTATGAGCTCCGAATCTAAATATGATTTGGTATCTTTATGCATGCTTCTTCTGTTGAACGCAGGCTAAAAAGGAAACGCTTGATGTAAAAACCAGGCGCCTAGGCATAGCTGAAGATGAATATCAGCATTTAAATGCAGCTCTTAGTGGTCTTCACACAGCCTCATCTACGACCTCATGTATGATTATTACTTAAAATGTCTATGTGTGTGTGTTGCCGATTCAATTGTTTTGACTGATTGATAACACTTTTTGCAGTAACAAGTACTAGTTCGAGTAGATATGATCCCGACCTGCTTAAACAAGACGTATCGTTAGCCAAATTAAGAGTTATGAGATTACGCCAAGAACTGGAACAAATACGACAGGAAGTATCAATCAAGCAACAAGGATTGACAACTTTAACTCAAGTCGAACAGAAATTATCTGGTGGTAGCTGCTACACCGTAGATGAAGCTCAAGCAATTATGAACGAATTACGAAATATCCAGCGGTCTCTCCTTTCGGGAAAGAAGGAACGAGCAGAATTAATGCAAAGTTTGGCTCGACATAAAGAAGATCTGACCAGATTACAAACTGCAGATAGCTCACCAGATGCGTCGACTCTCAATATTCCTTTGGAAAAGTTTAGCACTGCTTCCCAAACGGATCTTGTGGGCGAGGTAGAGATTTTATTTGCTTTAGTGTCATTAAAGTTTAGTTTTTATTTTAAGTATGTGGTGCGTTGATTGGAGTTATTTAATTTTAATTTTTAAATAGCTTGTGCCATTGGGAGCTCGACTGGCAGAAATGGCTCGACTCAGATTACATTACGACGAAAGTCGGAAAGAAGTTCAACACATTCAAAGAAGACTATCTGAACTAGAAGAAAGTGTTGAACCCGGTGAAGTTCAGTCGGATAAAGATCGTCTGCTTTTGTTTCAAGAAAAGGAACAACTCTTGCGGGAGTTACGGAGCATTTGTCCAAAATCTAGGCCATTGCATGAAATGGCTGGTATTCAGTTAGAGATTCAGAGACTTGAAAGTGATCTTAGCCAAGCAGCTGAAATGGCAAAAAAGAGTATCGCGGATAGATTACGACTCCATGAAGAAAAACAAAACCTTCTACACAAGTTAAGGGATGCTTTAAATTGTATGGCTGCTTTGGAAGGGCGACTAAAGTCACTCTCAACTAGTACTCTAAGTATGTCTTCCAGTTCATCATTAGCTTCACTCAGCTCAAGCCAGGCATCTAGCAAGGTGAGTCCAGATCTACTATTGTAAATTCCTCCTGTATTTGATGACGTGAGGTGGTACGTAGACATTTTGTGATTAACAATTTTATTATATTTTGAATCCTAGGGATCGCTGTCTAGCCTTAGCTTTACAGATATATATGGCGCTCCTTCTGCACGGCCAGATAATATCAATATCACTGATTTACATAGAAGAATCGAACGATTAATCCAAGTAATTATTCATGGAACACTTTTACAAAACATGCAGGAAATTATGTTTCAATATAAAAATATTCACCGGATTGTTTTAATAGGGTTCGACTGTAAACTTTGGGAACAACCTTACGCCTGCCTCATGTGATTCGTATGACCAACAGCAACTTAATTTAAATCCAGCTACCGCAAGTTCTTCGTGGCAGCAACAAGAAATTATTATGAATAATAATGAGGCTACCAACTTTACACCTACAGGAAATATGCAATTACAACTGGCGACTTCTCTGCAATCAATTCCATCTTTATCTCCTAGAAGTTCTCTGTCATCTGTTTCGCCACCAACATCTCCATATGAAATTGGTCCTCCACCTTCGTACGAACAAGCATTTTTAGAAAAGCAGAAACGGCTTGCCTTAGAGAAGCCTAATCTAGAGGACGCACTTGTAGAGCTTTGTTTAGGAGAACAATTTGAGGTATTGTTTTATTTTTTGTTTACTGATTGGTTGTATTATTTACAATACAAGTATAGATTGTGGACTAATTTTTACATCACACTTTTATACATTTCTATTACAGACTGATAAATCAGGATCATATTTAGCACTGCCTCCACTCTCCCCCATATCTGAATATGTTGCTAACGAAGATTCGACAGTTGAGGAATCACAAGAAGAAGTTTCTCGGCTACAAGGATCGTCTTCAGGGACAAATACTAGATCTGTTTCTGCAGCAGTGAGCGACGAATCTGTTGCGGGAGATAGTGGTGTATTTGAGGCTTCTAATAATCGGAAATGTGAAGCTGCAGTTTTGTGTGACTTAAATGCCGACACAGCTCAAATTCAGGTTAAATTAAGGTATGACGATTCACGATTTTAACTTTCTGATTTCTAACCGATTCATTGAATATTCGGTCAATTGCATTCTACAACATGAAATTGTGTTTGTTTGCGTTACTAATATATTGGTGTTTAAAATCGTTTACATTAGGTATGCTGTGTCCGATTGTGTCTTACACATAGGAATCGAGCGAACAAGAAACTTCAACGTATTATTTGTTCCAGAGAACCATAAGTTGTAAGTCTACATATAAATTACTTCCCCTTATTTGTTATATTTATGGTATTACCTCCTAAAATATAATTTAAACGGTTTCACATGTTAATGGTCTCAATTCTTTTCTAGATCCATTCGTGTTGTTCTGTTACCTAATATTCCTGGATTCACTTGCCAGTGTACCACAAAGCATTTTGATGCCAGTGACAAAATGACTCTCGGAGAGAATTTCCCAATTAGCGTACCACTTGCCAAGCTTAATGGCAAAACTTTACAAATCAATGTATACGGAATTTCACCTTCAGGCTATGAACATTGTTTGGTAATAATTTTTGAATTGTTATTAGTTGTAACTGCATTACTATTGGTATGTATAACTCTGTTGTGATTACATACTCTCTTGCCCATCTTTGGGTTATCTAGTTCATTATTATTGTTTTATATCCTTGTAATACATTTTAATTTTTGGTTTGATTTGTTTTCAGGGATGTTCGCAAGTAAGTCTGGCAGATTTTAGTCCTGAATCCTCGTCCACTCGATGGTACAACATCCTTAGCTTCCATTTTCTTCAAATGGAGACACACCAAGAAGTTCTCCTCAGTAAAGAACTCAGTGAGAAGTCTACTTGTGAATCCCAATATCACGTAAAGCAGGAGAGTGACCTTAGTATTACTTGCTCTACATTAGGTAGACAAACAAATCTCAAAGAAGAATCTAGTGACGAATCCACCATTATATCCTCACAGACTTCAACTTTGACGAGAAATCATGGTAAATAAAACTACTGAGAAGTTAATATATTTTATAAGGCATAAAAGGGAATGAAAGGTTTTTTATATAATAGAGGCATTTAAATTATGTTTTACAACCACCGATTCGCTGCTTTAGAGTTTCATAATTATTATATGAATGTATTTACTTGGGATTTATTATGATCAATTTAAAGTTAGCCCTTACAATCGGTGTCATTTACAAGTTTTGTTCAATGAATCAATGTCAGGATTTCCTTTTGCATCAGGAAACCATCCCCAATATTACAATTTAAGAGGCGATAACATTCCTATTACTTTAAATCACCAATACTCCCCATGAAGTTATAGTTTGCCAATGTTAATGTTATTTGATTTGAATTCTCTTGCAGATGGGGATAGTTTGCACACCGACGTTGAAAAATCGCATCAGCGGGCGGTTGAATGGCGCTGTACACCAGAAGCACTCAATGAAAATGGAGATGAAGATGACAATTCTTCATCTGAAGATGAATATATTGGTGAGGCTACCGAAGAGGATGTAATGGAAAAGGTTCTAGAATGTTTTGATGAAACAGCTGTTGTGGAGGAGGAGCTCGAAGCTGCAGATATTGAAATGGAAGATAAATCTACAAATACCGAATGTGTATTTCTACCGGCGAAGTCGGCGCGATCACTACCTCCGAAAGGAATTGTTGTCAGACGGTCACAAACATTTTCTCCCAGCGCTGTTGTGAACAAAAACGAATATGTCTGTCGGGTAAGATTGATATTTGTATGTTTTATATTAAAAATAGTTTTGAAGAACATTTGAGTTATTTTGTGCTCTGTGTTTCAGTTAAATAGAAGCGAAAGCGACAGCTCAATGCCTATATACAGGAAACCTCTGTATTCCAGTAGCTCGAGTGGAGCAATTGGAGCTGCAGTTTCAGCAAGTGCTGCATTCCAGAGGG
Organism: Lipothrix lubbocki; assembly: GCA_034696945.1. Classification (NCBI taxonomy): domain Eukaryota; kingdom Metazoa; phylum Arthropoda; class Collembola; order Symphypleona; family Sminthuridae; genus Lipothrix; species Lipothrix lubbocki. The sequence goes on from JAQGAK010004708.1 coordinate 8,068, forward strand.
GCTCTCTGGAACGTCGATCCCTGCGATGGAAAAAGATGAGCCCTGTGTCAGCATCGACATTACCGCCAGTAAAACATAAACATAATCCCCCGGTTCCTATTATAAGAACATCTATCGATTTGGAACTCGACCGACAGGTAAACTTGACCGTTCGTTTTTTGTCTGTATTTGTCAAGAGGTGCATTGTTAACCGGTTTTATTTTGTTAATAATTGTAGGCTCAACAGTACCGATTGCAATCACTTCAAGAAGAGATCAAGCGTTTGAAATGTCTCAAGGAGCAGTTAGAGGCTGCTAAAGCGGCTGGAGATTCCGAAAAGATGTGTAACCTTTTGGAAGACGAAAGACTTCAAGATTTGTTCCAACGAGTCCCACCGATCGACCCCTTGTCTCCACAAGGCAAAGAAGGTCTTAAAGTAGAAAAATTGTTGAAGAAAACATCTCGCGAAATATACAAACTTCGAAAGAGTCGCACACCCCGTGGAAAGCCGGATCTAATTTCATTTAAGTACGTTCAACATTATTGTGGTAGCATTTAAATTACACGTCCTTGTGAGCAATTATTTATATTCACCGTTGCATTTGATTTTTCAGGGAGAAAATGACTTTCTTCACGCACACATCTAATATTATTCCGTTGATGGTGGATAATGTTGATCGAATCACTGAAGAAGTTTTCCATCCTTCAAGTGAAGCGGAATGTCCGACAAAAGCTGAAGGTAGTAGTTGTGCACACAATTTCCAAACAGACTTGCAATCTCTTAACCTGAATTTACGAGATAGGAACAATTCCGAGTGTAATTCAAGTGTTAGCCGACATTTGTACAAAAATAAAAGAATTTGTAATAACAACGTCATACAAGAGACTGATAAAGTAGGTTCGGATGCTGAACACACACAAATGGGTAACCGAACCCAGAATATAAACAGTGTAAGCCAAAGGAGTGACCACATTGAAAAGAATGTAAAGCCTCAATTTGAATACGTGGTGCATCTTTAAACTTACACTTACTACACAAGTATGATAAGATATTAAATTAATATGACTGAACAACCACATCAAGTAAAAATAGTTTGTTTTAATATAGAGGATAAACGTATTCAAGACAAATATACCTGTTTGTGGTATAAATATGAAGTACAAGAATATCGTTTATTAATAGTTCATATACAATCTGTTGGTAAAGGCGTCACGTTATGAGTTCCGGCTGTTTTAGATTTAATAGTTGTTTCTAAGAAGATTGAAAAGAATTTTTGTGTTACTAAATAAAATAGGTTGATTATAGATAAAAGACTTAAATCTTTTAAAGCTCAGTATACAATTTTACTTTGAACGTTGCACTCCTCAGTGTGAAAATAACTACGAAAATATTTTTGGCTCATGTAGTTATTAGTACAAGTTTTTGCATCGCAAGAAATATCACGGTTACATTGTAAAAATGCAATAACATTAAATAAGCAATAATGAGCAACAGTAAGTAAACTTGCGAAAGAAAAATATTTAGATAAATTTTGTAAAGCTATGCTATTATTTCACATTGTGGCCATTCTTGTGATCATTGCCAAATTAGGTGCCATTACTCTATAGTATAACAATGAGTGACCGCCGAGGGGGAATGCTGGAAATGTTGAGGAACCATTTTTAATGGGTAATTAAAAAATTATTCTGTCTTTTTGATGATAGATGCAGTGTACAGTAATGTAAATGTACATAAAATCCTCTGAATAGCTATCAAAGTCGGGGTGTCGGGAGATAAAAAAAATTTCCTGATGTTGCTACCATTGATAATTATAACTTTAATAGCTTCTAAACCAGTGAACAAATTGCATTCTCCGCTCGTCAGCTTCAGGAAATAAATCTACTCTAATGCTGCCATGGAAACAATCTTATTAAATTTGCATCACTGTTTGTTCCTTTTTTGCAAAATAAATAGTTTTTCTATAATATAACTACAAAAAGTATTACGTACAGTGCTGATTTTTGTGTCAATTTACGAGCGCTCCTTATTCTTTGCCAAATACTTTAAGAAGTTAGGAAACGGAAATACAACAAACAGGCGGAAAGCTGGACGTACAAACGCACTGCGTCCGATTTCGGGCGCGATTAAATGTTCGTAAAGTTCGGTGGAAATAATGCCAAGGGGGTTACTGCCGCGGGATATTTTCTGACTAGAATTTAGTGTAATTCAGATATTGCAATATTTTTACCAAGGCCTAAGTATCTGTTGGAAATTTTTAATCTGTAAATTTATATTAAAATTTACATGGACAATATCCGTAACACAGTAATCAATTTTGTTGCAGTTCGAAAGTTTTTAAAAATATGAAAACTTTTCCTAACTGGGAGGGTTGTTACTCTATGAACAAATCTGTTAGTGCTGAGTTGAAACAAACTTCCGCAAGTAATATGTTGCAATTTGTAATATTATTACACGGTCTCTAATAATTAAATTTGTGAATTGTGCGCAAATGCGAAGTGACATTCAGTCACAAGGGTGTTAACCTTCACAATTTAAGTAATCTTAAAAAAGAATGTAGAAAAATGAAGCATTAAAAGTGAAAACTCGATGCATGAAAACTTTAAAATGTATGCAATACGTAAAATTTTGATGTGTAGAAGTGCCTTAGATATTTGGCTAAAAACTGTTGCATTTGTAAACACACTGAGTGAACGTATGTATGGAAATATTTTAATTAATTTGTAGTATATATATATATATGCATATATTTTGAAAGATGATGCAATAAAACACGTTGTCGTTAGCAGTTTGTATGTATGCCGTTTCATCCTTAATTATTCAGCATTGCAATAATCCATATAAAAATCTATAAAATCCATAATCTGTATTATAACAATAAAATCTTTTCCGTTGCGAAATGTAACATTTTGGCATAATTTTTTGAATGTATTTGTGTATTATAATCTTTACATGTGTTCATTGGTTTGTATAGATATTAAAAGAATTATATTATATACATTCAACATCTATCTCATTTCAGTACTTGCTGCGTAGACCATTCGTCTCGCGTAATTCTTCAGCCTCTATATACACGGCGAAATTGTTGAAATAAGTAGTGACATCAATGGGTTCTCACCATCCGTCACTACTCCTCCATACCTATGAACCCAAGAAATTTATCACCATTCTGTCACCCAAAACCGGCAGTATAAAATTTACCATGTGAAATTACAGTTACCATAGTTCCATGAAAATGTCATCAAGCGTTGCAGCAAAATAGCCACGAATACTGTGATGAACATGAGTAAGACAATACTGGACACACGAAATCCCTGCCGTATCTTGTACATTCTGCAAAGGATAATAATAATTATTAAACATTACTTTTGGTAATATCGCCTTTAAGGTTAATGAACAATCCTCTATCTGCAAGAGTAAACATTCCCTGCTGTTGTGATAATATGAAAATGGCTACATGTATTATAATTGCGTAAACATGTAATGTGAAGACCGTTACTTTAATAGATGCACTTTTGCTCTGCCAATGTCCTCATCGTCCTCCTTCAGCAAGTATTTTCTTAAACCG
>JAQGAK010004709.1:0-11605 GCA_034696945.1 Lipothrix lubbocki
CCAAAATTAATACCAAAATTAATACCAAAATTAATACCAAAATTAATACCAAAATTAATACAAAAATTAATACAAAATAAAAACAATTTCAAATAATTATACAATTAATGCAACATTAACACAAAATAAAATAATATGACAATTAAAATTAATGCACAATAAAGTTACGTGAAAATTAATGCAAAATTGATTATTGTATTATCAAAATTGAGTATAAAATAGTATGAAAATAGAAATAATACAAAATGAAAATTTATGTAGAATTGAAATTAATATATAATATAACATTAATACAAATTGAGTGCAAAATAAGGACAAAGTAAATAATAAATAGAATATAAAATTATTTTAAAATAAATGCAAAAGAAATTATTTTAAAATAAATGCAAAAGAAATTATTTTAAAATAAATGCAAAATAAATTATTTTAAAATAAATGCAAAATAAATTATTTTAAAATAAGTTCAAAATAATTTCAAGATAAATAGAAAATAAAATGATTTAAAAACAAGTTTGAAAAAAATATAAATTGAAAATAAATAAAAAAAAAGATTTAAAAGCAAGTTTAAAATCATTTGAAAATAAATACAAATTAAAATGATTGTAAGACAAGTTTAAGATAATGTGAACATAAAATGATAACCATTACAAAATAAAATAAGCTTAAAATAAATACAAAATAAAATACGTATAAAGTAAATTGGAATTGAAAGTGTAGGTTGATTTATCGGAGCGGAATGCTTGAACGTCCCTCTGTGGGGCAAAGTGAACTATTAAAACTCGTACCTTTCACTCACAGTTAAGCAAACAAAAGAAGACGAAGAGTTTCAAGCTTGAGTGCTAATTCGATCGATTATTACAGAAAGCTCAGTTCAAAAGCAGACTCTGGGAGTATATTGTCCTTTCCTTTTGCCCAATTTCCAATTAATTCCGCCAGAAAATACTCGCTTTCTGCCCCTGATTTCATCGGCTTATATGTGAGTTTGTGTGTGCGTCTCGCCATGCTTGCAGTTTAATTAAATTCCTTCCACACTTTCAAGTACTCTCAATGGCAATTAATTGCAAAGGGAAGAAAAAATGCAAACGGGTTAGTAGAATAATGGTTGAAAAAGGAGAAAATGTCGGAAGAGTCCCATGAAAGTGATTAACGTAATTACCCGTCGGTCGTTGTCCCAATGACCGCATCACGACTCCCAGCTCCGCCATCGTTATCATCCCGTCCTCATCCTTGTCGAACAGCATGAACGCTTCTTTGAATTCTGCACAAAATAAATCAAATATTCCTTTCAAATGTCTTTTCCAAATTTAAATATCCACTCTGTATTCTCTGGGGTTGTAACATTTAACAATACAAATTAATTTAGGAATTTTACAAAATTTTTTTTACAAATTTACGTTAAAAAATTGGAAATTTGCATAAAAAATTTGGCTATTTTTTTAAATTGCGAGAATAAAAATTCCAGAATTTCCCAAGCGGAGAATTTCTAGTGCAAATATTAAGATGGAGGCAATGGAGCAGAAAGGAATAAAAATCAGGACGAACTCAGGATAAATCCCGGGAAAACTAACAAGACTTTATTTCCATCCTGGGCCATTTTGCATAAAAACCGACGACACGACACTTTTCTCATCGTCAGCAGAAAGTAAAGTGGATTGGAAAAAAGGAATGAAAAAACATATACAAATTCATATCAGAAAAGGGGAAGTACACACATTGACCTAGAATTTTGTCCTTATAAACGTGAATATTCTCGTGTGTCCATATATGAGAGGCAAAAAGAAAACGAAGCATAAAAACTCCGGGGAAAACCCTTCAAGGCTGTAAAAATGTTAAAGACGACTAAGGGAAAAAAATGGTGATTCCAATGGGGCATGCATTACAATAGCTAGTTTACATGCAATATAGTTGACATTATTGTAATAAAATTTGTGCTGTATTTTTATCTACAATAATTCCTATTTCTTTTTATTTCCTAGCTTCTTTTTGGTAAGAATGGACAATGTCCATTTATTTTGTAATAATTTGTGTATTAATTTTTGTACTAACTTTTGTATTAATTTTTGTACTAACTTTTGTATTAATTTGTTTATTAATTTGTGTATTAATTTGTGTATTAATTTGTGTATTAATTTGTGTATTAATTTGTGTATTAATTTGTGTATTAATTTTGCATTAATTTTTGTATTAATTTGTTTATTAATTTGTGTATTAATTCGTGTATTAATTTGTGTATTAATTTGTGTATTAATTTGTGTATTAATATGTGTATTAATTTGTGTATTAATTTTGCATTAATTTTTGTATTAATTTTGTATTAATTTAATTTTGTGTATTTCCATCTTACTATCAATGTTAACAGCATGTAAACCAGATAAATCCCATGTACATGGAGGAATCTCAGGATTATTTGCATGCTTGAAAGAAATTCAATGGATTTTACCCACCTCCGACTTGCTCTTCCGTGAGTCCGTACTCCGTCTGGAAAAATACAAAGAAAATATATAAAAATTAGATATGCAAATACTACTGAAGAATATGGAAAAAACATTATAAAAAATCTTGTGAATAAAGTGAGAAAGATTGAGGACAAGAGAAAAGGAAAAGCGCTGGAATTGAAAAGTTATGGGAAAACAAAGTCTTCCATGACATTTTGCCTGTGATAAAGCTCTAAAAACGTAACGTCTCCATTATAAATAAATCCCATAAAAATTTAAAGCCGATGAGTGTAATAGTATGTATATGGGATTGGGATGTATGTGTGTGGTGGACAAGAAGAAGAGGACGAAGAAGAATAAGAAAAGGAGAAGAGGGAAGTTAAGAGTTGTGACAATAAAAAATGATTACGAGACGAAGGAGGAAAACACTTTTACGGGCAAATCGATAATATGTACACCGGAATTCTCTCCGGCAGTCAGAAAATAATAATATTCCATACATGTACATATGTCATATATATGTGTAGGGATTGTTTATACATGTACACGTATAAAAATAAAGCACTCAACATCACTCCGGAGTATCCCATCGAAAAATCCTTTTCTGTAAAAAAAAGTATGAAGAACACCGTGGAGAGGATTTGCAAATGTACTTGTTCCACATGCGAAAAGACGACCTGCCGTGCATGAAAAATCGCCTCTTAAAAGTTCTCTTTTACCATCCAATAGTTTCTAGTCCACGTACACAAAAACCCATATGATTCCATTATATTATAAGTACTTTACATCCAGCCCATTTACATGGAAACAGGATACGAAAACAGTGGGAATATCGAGAAAAGTTACGGAGCCGTTCAAGCATCCGCGGCTTGGGGAGCTAATCAATTTCCCATTTTCCACGTATATTTTTTTTAATATTTTTTTTCAAAATTATTTTGTGAATTTTCTTGCATTAAAAATTTTTAATTTTCTTGTATTTTTTAAACGTTCTTACATTTTTTACATTTTCTTGTAATTCTTTTAGCATTTTAAGAATTTGCTTGTAAATTTTGTTGCATTTTAATTGATTTATATTTAATATATTTTTCTTGCAATTTTACAATCTTCTTGAAATTTGTTTTGAATTTTTTAATTTTTTGTCAATTTTTTTTAAGTTTTCGTGAAAGAAACCCGATTTTTTATTTTTTGCAAAACATTTGTATGGAGTCAATTTGCGTGTTTTAGGAAGCTGAGCGTTTTACTGTTTATGCGTAACATTTTTTAATATTTCAAAAACGCACACTGTTTGTAATAAAATTTTCTTTTTTAAAATATTTATTTACATTCTATAAAACTGTCGTAAAATTATATTTTTCAAAATTGTGATTATAATGTTTTTGAAATTTTTGGTCTAATTTAGCGCAAGTTTTCTTTTTTTGTGGTATTTTGACGTTACGTTATTTGATTTAAAAGTATAATCATCAGTAACTTTGCTGCTGCATAATTTTGTTTATTTTCAGAGCCCCGCCATAAATTATTTTCAGGATATTAATTGCAGTGCCGGTGCTCATTAAAAAACCCGGTAATTACCGTGGTAATTTCTTAAATGGAGATTTGTATGGTTGTCCGTAAATAAAATAATTTGTATTATTTATGATCCACGAGAGGATTAAATACGGGATGAAATTGAATTTTTGTGGGCGGGGATGAGGAGTAAATCAGAAGGGGTATTTACTTTTAATATGAGCATTAGGAGTAAAAAGTGCACCAACAATTTTAGCAAATAGCCCGCCCGGTAAAAGGGAAAAGAGCATGACGAAATTACTTGATAACGTGAAATAAAAAAAACGTGAAAAAGAAATTTGGTGGGGAAAAACCATGCTAGCTGAGCCGCCCCTAATACATTAGGAGCCAAGAATTTAGATGAAAATGAGTCTGACTCTATGGAAAAGTAATGGTCGCGAGCCACGGAGCATACATTATATGTGTTCGTATCCGCGTAAGTTTTTTGCAGAGAAGAAGTTTGGCCATTCTATAAATTCTGCTTAGTTGTCAAAGACGTTCGGGTCCCTGGCACACCACAATTCTTCCTGGAATTCGGTTAAATGACTAAGAGGCCGGGCCTTGTTACCTGCGACGAGAGAAAATTTTTTGTTTGGGGAACTCCTACCTTGAGTAATGGCTGGGCGGGTAAGACAGAGTATAACTATCCCATTCCCATACCATTCACCATCCAACCCACATGGAACAACCAACCTCACGTTACTTAATATTCCTATTTAGGGGCCGTTCACATATTTTTACAAAAAATCAACTATCATTTCTTTATTACACCCATATCACACGAATTTTTCGGATTTTCTTCCGATTTTAAATCATTTTAATTAATATTTTAGCATTTTACATGTTTTTTCTTATTTTATTCATTTTCTGCTTGTTTATGTATTTTTTGGATTTATTTTGTATTACTTGGTTTAATTTTTTGTATTATTTTATTTATTTTGTATTACATTGTATTTGTTTTGTATTATTTGTATTTTTGTGTGTATTATTTGTGTTTATTTTGTATAATTTGTATTCATTTAGTATTTAGTTTGTATTTATTTTAATTGCTTGGATTATTTTATGCATGTTTTTTCATTAAATTAAATGTTTTGGATTATTTTGTTATTTTTAATAACTTTTTTTATAATTTTATTTATTGTGTATTTATTTTTAGGATCGTTACTTAGTTTGTGTTTGTTTATATTTTTTTATTTAGTTTCGTATTTAGTTCACTATTTGTGACACTTTTATTTATTTTGTATTTTATGTAAATTTTTGAGTCATGGGAATTTCATTTGTATTTAATTTCTTATTAAGTATTTATTTTTAGATAATTCTCCTTTTTAGATAATTGGGATTTAATTTAAATTTTTAAATAAAATTTTGATTTTAAGCCTGATTGACAATTTGATTTGAAAATGATGTGAAGTTGTATTTTGCTCCGATATGCATCCCGTAATTTTTGAAGGGCCCTTTCTGTTTACAAAATGAGAAAATGGGAAGAGGAAAAACTGGCGAGCCTTACGACACGGAACGACCCGAAATGTATGAGCCAACATTTATCCCCGATGATGACACGGAACACGTAATCCTTCTTCTCTGTCTTCTTCCGAATAAGGATATTAATTCGGAATAATAAAAAAAAGTTGAGAAAAAAATGGCAGGGTAAGGAGTAAACACACGTAGATGTCTGCAAACAAAGTAGGGAAAAGAGTGAGGGAGAGAGAGGAAAAAAGAGAAAAAATGAAGAAAGAGCACAGTGATGTTATCATGTTTCCGAAATACGAAAAAATCCATCGAGAATATGATGATGATGATGCAACGAGGTCAAGGATGAAATTACCAAATCAATCTTCCCTCGTTTATCTTCCTTCTCTCCATCCATTATTACAATTTCTCCACTTTTCTGTCTTTCTGTCGAAACTTTTGCGAAACGACAGATTATTACGCTGCTCACTCTTTTAAGTTTAACGGTCCTGTGCCCTCCCCCTATTTGCGCAACCATTATTGAAACACACGGATGGAATTTCACGTTCCTAATCAAATTTTAGAAATTTTCCTTTAATAAAAACAAATATGAATTTCGTCCGGGAGTAAATTAAATTTCGTATTAAATAAAACCAAATATTGACTTTATTTTTTTATTTTGGTACTTCGAACCGGATCAGCGAATTTAAGACATATTAAATTAATGAGTGTGAATATTTAAAATAAATAATAATAAATAAATAAAATAATAATAAAAAATTAAATAAAAACTAAAAAAATATAATAAAAAAGATAACATATAGAAGAAAAATAAAAAAATATAATAAAAAAAATAACATATAAAAGAAAAATAAATTTATAAAAGAAATATAATATATATAAAAGAAAAAATAATTTTGAATCATTATTTTTGTATTTTTGTGATCATATAATTGCTTAACCTGATTCTCATCCATAATTCCAGGGATATCTGAATAACCCGAAGGTGCAATCGGAATTATTATTTGCACGTAAAGGACGTGGAAAATATATTGCGCAATAACAAAATTCCCATCACACACTCCAATTGGAGAAATGGTCAATCGCTGGAGGAAAACTAAACCAAAAAGAGATTAGGGACGTGCTTGAAATATGCATTTGTAGCAATATGGCAGGTTATCAATTTTATGGAAGATTTTATACCGAATTGCTATTTTGTTTCTATTTTCCCCATATCTTCTTACACATTTTCAACATTTCCCCATACATTTTCTATACTTTTCTTATATTCTCCATATTTTCTTTTCATTTCTACAATTTCGTGAAATATTATTTTCTACGGTTTGACTACAATTTCCCCATACATTCCCAATAAATTTCCTAGAAAAAACATTTTTTTCATTCCCAAAGAAGAAACTCCTGATTTTCAATTAGAAACACGTTCTCACTCCAGGACTTTCCCTCCTCTCCTTTCTATTTTTTACACGAAATGAGATTAATGGCCAAGTAACCTTTTCGAATTTGGACTCAATTTCTATTGCGAAATTCTATTCTATTACCGTTACATACGAAAACCATAATAATAACATTCTCTTAAGTATACGTTTTCCTATAAAATTTTATACCTCGGTCCTTTATACACCCGGAAGCCATGCATCATCAGTATTCTGCTCCCCGCGAGAGGAAATGCTCCTCGAAAAACAGGATTTCTCTTAATATACTCCCTTTAATATGAAATACATGTATGGCATATAGCAACCAATCTCTGTATATTTTTTCAGGCCAAAAATCTCCTTTGAAAACATAGTATTACCTATCCTTAAGAATGATTCTGTTCACAGGAAAAAGAGAATCCAGAATATATAAGGTAAGCTCCTATAAGTAATTTCCGCTTGGTAATTTTCTATATCTTTCCCCATTCTTCTACATAAATATACGAATATTAGCTAGAAACTTAATGATTCGTTCAGGGCAAAAACCTAAATGTAGGTACCTATCAATGTTTACACATGCACGCTGTATTTCAAATTACGCAATTGCTTTTATCCAGCGATTTACTCTTCAGATAGGAATTGAGAAATATATGGAATTCCCCGTATTTCCCATCATCAGCAGCCAAAGATGAGGTGATTTTGACGGAGTGGATTTCTAGTTCTCGGAACTTTCCCTACGACTTCCTATATTTAATCATTCTATTTAACATGGTCCTTCGAGCCGGTCCCAAGGACTTGAGGATTTTTAATTGGAATTTTGGAACTCACTAAATAAGTTTTCTGCTCGGTTTTTTATGGGAAAAAAACTTTTTCGACTGATGTGCAATATCAGACTGCTTCTTATTTTGGTCTTTCCAGCCTAAAACTTTATTAAGATGCAGGGAGTTATAGATTTAATTAATATAAATTCAACTTTATTATTGCAAAATTAAGATAAAAATCAGCCAATGAAATTATTTTAGTAAATTACGTGAATCTTAACGCCATTTCATATTTTGGTCCTTCGAGCCGGATTAATTGCGCTGTCAGAATTTACAGATTTTATTTAAATAAATAGGCGAATTGTATTAATTTTTGCAAATTACTGTAAAAGTAGAAAAAACAGGTTATTAAATGAATTTTCAGTTTTTGCAATTTAAAATTTTGGTCCTTCGAGCCGGATTTAAACTGTAAAATTTGGAGGAATAATATTTGAATACTAAATAATTGCAAACTGTATTTATTAAATTATAAACAAAAACATGCAACAAAGTGATTTAATAAATTACTCGGAGTTACCCTCATTTTATGATTTGGTCCTTCGAGCCGGATGCCATGTAAACTTTAAATTTAGAGGGACAATTTAAAAATGAAATCAATGGGAACTGTACGTGTTAAGTTGATTTTAAAAAAAGCGCGGAACAAGCTGGTTTCATAAATTACATGGAGTTAACCTTATTTAAAATTTTGGTCCTTCGAGCTGGATAAAAAATTGACGTTTAATCCGGGGCAATTTGTGCTGGGAACTTAAACCCAAAATAAATTGCGTTTAAAGATTGGACGATTAAAAAGGCCTTAATTAAATAAATGGGCCTGGAGGAAAATGCCTGAACGACCCCGATAATAAAGAGCTGTATGGGTGTGTAGGGAGGTTTAAACGGGAAGCAGCGTCGGATCGGAATATAAACGTAAGAGTAGAGTTTGGACAGGTGCAATTTATTAAACCATGGAAGCAATAAGCCACAGCGGAGGCGATAAAAGGTGCTGAGCTCCGACGAAGGATTCCACATCGCTCCTGTTTTGTGGATCCGATGCGAGAAATTATTCATATATTATAGCTACAATATAGAAGGAGTAAGGAAGGGAGCGGAGGAGTGAATGGATGGAGAAATGTCAGGGATTTAAGTGTGGAGACGTTCGTAAGCGATGATATAATATTACCAAGTCTTTGGGAAACCCTGGAGGCTAAGTCCTCGAAAAGACGAAAAGGAGAAGAGAGAAACATGACGAGTGTAAAACAAATCGGAAGGAGCCCACCGAGTTGAGACTTAACTAAATATGGAAAGCACGTGGACTGGGAATCGATCCTCAATACTTCTTCCTTCCTTGTCTGACTTATTTTCTCTTTCTTTACAGTTTTCGGCTGAGACGAGAGAAAAAAAACTATTTTTCTTCTCCATCCAGGTTAGCGCAAAACAGTTTGGAAAAAAAACGAGCGGCGTGGAAAAATAGCAGGATTCTATCTTCCAGAACATATATATTTTCACATTGACACACAGCAAGAGAGAGGGAGAGCGAGATAAAAAACGTCTGGGATACTTTTCTCCGCTCTCTCACACACACACATACAAAAAGACAAACAGATAGTACCCTCAAGACAGGATCGTAAAATTCGGGTGCGGAAAGAACCTTCGAAGGGCTTGGCAGCTATGGCGGGAAATGAAGCGGAGAAAAACATTTTTCAATTTATAGCGAAACTTCTGGGAATTCTATACAACACCTACATACATTTTGTACCTTTTGGTTAATTTTAAAAAATTACATTCGTTTTTAGAAACTTTTTATATATTTTTGAAAATTTAATAAATTGAAAAAATGATTTGATATTTCATATTATTTGATAAAATTTTGATTGATTTTTAATATATAACTTATTTTTAAATGATTTTGTTAATTTTTTCAAAATTTTTTACACTAATTTTGAATAGATTTTATCCGATGTTTATTAATTGTTAAATATTTTAAAAAAATGAATTAAAAAACAATGGGTTATTAAGGTAAATATTTTCAACAGTCCCGCGTGGAAATATTTTATAAAATCACAGTATGGAATAACAAAGTACATGAGCGTCCCCAGAGCTCGCGGAAAAAAAGAGAAAATCCCTTACACGCAACTGATGCCCCTACCTAAACCGAACAATACGAGATCGTTAGTCGTTACACTAGAGCAAACTCATAAAATTCTTCCCGCTATCATCGTCATTTTCCCTGACTTGTCGCTCCTTGCATCGGTGAATATGACCTGGATTCATCGATGGAGCCCTTTTTCATCCATCGTTATTATCTGGCGACAGCATATATATTGACTCTGTAAAAGTTTCCAGACAGAATTTACAAATTGTCATCTTGTCCAGAATGACAATTTATGAATATCTGTCCATTTTTCTCTTCTCTTATTCCTCGTATTCGGATTTGTTTCCAACCAATGTCCAACCGATTTCTAGCAAAAGTTGTAGTTTTGATAAAAATTTCAGCACTATTTTTCAGTTTATCAGCAAATTTTTCAATTCAAACAAATTCGTTTGGCAATTTATTTTGACAAAATTTAAACAAACTTTTTTGACAAAATTTGAACAAATTTTTTTGACAAAATTTGAACAAATTTTTTTGACAAAATTTAAACAAACTTTTTTGACAAAATTTAAACAAACTTTTTTGACAAAATTTAACAAATTTTTTTGGCAAAATTTGACAATTTATTTTACAAAATTTAAAGAAATTTACATAAAATTTGAAAATTCAAACAAAAGTTATGCGAGAAATAACTGGCCAGAATTGCATGTTCCTAAAGGAAAAGCATAAAAATACATAAAAATTGGGACGAAGTGAGATTTCCCTAGAAATTTAAGCCTCGCCTTTGCGATTTTTGTCCTTTCTCTTCACTCTTCGGTGCTCTCGCATCGCTCAACTATTCCAATTTAACAAAGAGTCTCCCGTGGAAATCCATTAAAAAAAGGACGGGAGCAGAGGCGGAAAATGTGAAAACATAAGTCTACATATGGAAATTGATTGGGAATTCACTCCCTTTTCTCACTCAAACCGTAACTTTTGTGAAACGAAAACCCCATTGATTTTGAATCAACAGCCGAATATTCCAACAGTTTTCCATTTACCTCTCAAACTTCCAACTTTTCAATCTTCCAATTACAAAGACCAATGGGCTCACAATAGAGCAATTTATTATTCCAAATTTCTTTTACGCTCAAGGAGTTCCTCCTCTTTTGTGTCCCGTCGCTCCAGTCTCTTCCATTTCCATCTTAAATTCCTTTAGGGAAAACTGCGCTGCTTTACAATTCTCCATGATGATGAAGCTTTTAAATGGAAATTAACATTACTATTTCTGTTCAAAGACCACTATTTCCATTTTATTATCAGCGCTCCTTTACGATTATTATTATTATCGTCCTTAGACCCAGACTTGAAGACAATTTTATATTATTTCAATTTACACAGCCCACCGTTTCTTCATTTTCCTATTTCACAACTTGTTATGGAAATTAACATCTTTCACAACATTTAGTTATTCTTTACAAAATATTCTCCAGCTTACAAAATTTCGAATTTATTTTCAATATATTTGGATTATCTTGAATTTTTCATAATTTCGTATTTATTTTGTTGCGTTGTTCATGAATTCTTTTATGAATTTTCGTCAGTTCCATAAATGTTTAGTTTTGCCTTGATTTTTTAAAATTTATTTGCATTATTTTGTACTATTTGGTACTAATTTTATATTTATTTGTGCAAGTTTTGTATTACTTTTTTATTGCTTTTGTACTACTTTTGTAATAATTATGTATTAATTTGTACTATTCTGTAATAATTGTAATAATTCTTGTAACAATTTTTATAATATTTTGTATTAATTTTTGTATTAATTTTTGTATTAATTTTTGTATTAATTTTTGTATTAATTTTTGTATTAAT
>JAQGAK010004710.1:0-11605 GCA_034696945.1 Lipothrix lubbocki
CGAATTGTTCTAAAAATATTGCGAATTCAAGACTTTCAACGCAACAATCGCTCATGTTTCATTTTGCTTTAAATAAATTTGATATTGTTTATATAAAAACTCAGGACACATTTTCAAAACATCAGATTCCCCTGTTTGCTAATATCACTTGGATTTTGTATTATATTTTATAATTATTCTGTTTTATGCACATTTTGCGTTTATCACATCGTCATATCGTTTGATTTTTAAAAAGAAATTCGGTTTTGTAATGTTCAATTGTCCAATTTACTCACGTGGGACTACGTCGTCCAGTGACTCGTTGAATCTCCTAGTGAGTTGTTGATTTTTAGTAACTTCAATGAGAAATATCACGATAGTGAATTGACAAAGGAATGGAGATGAATGTAGGGCTTGATTTTTATTTACAGAATCCATTTATTGAAGTGCACGTGAGTGAGAAGGGAAAATCAAGACCTCCACGTAATATCGGCATGACATGCGATGAGAACTCTCAAGAAACTCGTTGCTGTCGCTATCCCCTGACAGTGGACTTTGAAGATTTCGGTTGGGACTGGATAATCGCTCCGAAGAAGTACGATGCTAATTATTGCTCGGGTGAATGTCCATACGCATTCTTACAGAAGTACCCTCACAATCACATTGTCCAGCAGGCCATTCCAACCGGAGTTGGCGGACCTTGTTGTGCAGCCCGGAAAATGTCCTCCATCTCAATGCTGTACTTCGACAGTGACTCCAACATTGTCTTTAGTGTTTTACCCGGCATGGTCGTCGACAAGTGTGGCTGTTCGTAGGTCTTCATCTTTAACTTCCATTTATATCTTCTATACAAGATTTTCTTGTCCACAAATTTCTACTCGTTTGGCGTGTCTATCAAACCAAAATAATTCTTTTCTTAATTCCTTCCTTGCTCTTCATTATCAGTCAATTAAATAATTGTGACAGCGTCCTCATCATATTCAGAAACGAACCATTATTGCGGGAAGCATTGATTATTTATTGCTATATAGCGATAAGCGTTTCAGCGGGATATTAAGGCGAACAAATATTTTAGTAACTGATGGTATGGGACATGATGACAGAATTTCCTTTACAACATAATATTATTACTCCAGCGTAGGGAATTCTATAGGGTAGACAAATTATTGCAAACACTTTGCGATTAAGGGCATTGGAATGATTTACATTTGATGATTTTCTATATTGATTGATTATTTTCCATGTTGATAGTATAGTATATAGTAATGTGTACCCCGGACGAGTGTGTTGATGAGAACTTTTCCTTTTTTCACCAAAGTACAAAATATAAAATCTTGGGTCCTCTCCTATAGACAACAAACATTTATGGGGCAAATAACAATTATATAAACAAATAATTATCATATTATTTGTAAATCGCAAAATACGGTGGAAACTCGCTATTACGGGCCTCTTTATATGGGCAGATTGGCTATAACGGCAGCAAACTTTTGCCATAGAAATAAATTTACACAAAATTTTGACTCTTATGAGATAACTTTTCTATAACGGTCAACTTTTTCAGCTTTATATGGAGGCGTTATAAAGAGTTTCCACTGTACATAGAAATCGATTGCTGGAGGAGGATTTCTGAATCCTTCCCCATTTAATGTGCTTTTTATTTTGTTAGCTAGAAGAATGCCCGCTTTTAGAGTAGATTGCTGAAAAAATATTTTAGGTGTCCCCGATGATACGTTGGGAATATTGATGTACACATCCGATATGGCTCCCGGGTTATAAGTATATAAAACAAATGTAGGAAATTGTTTAGCTACTGGCGTCCATGTAACTATCGACAAATAATGTGCTTTACCGTCGTAAAACATGGCCCTGAAATAGATATAAATTGCTATAACTATATATTGAATTGATATAGCTCTATGGATATAATTGCGTGTAAGACATTTTTATTTGTTTTTAGCAAGAGTAAATAAGAGGGCCAAGAGGGCAGGTGCCAGAGATCTTGTGTTGTGTTGCAATGGAACGTTTGTTTTGACCAACTGTGTCTTTAGATCCTCTGTTGGCATAAATTGAACAACTATACATAGTTATATCGTATATATACGAGTATCAAATTCCTTTTCTCACGTCCAATTTTTGTATCCTTTTGAAGTTTTTTTTATATTTTTTATGCCACTTTTAACGACATGATTCAAATATTGAATCGATGAGAACGCCATGTTAATCTTACTAAGGTACATACATATATAATAATATTTAAGTAAGTTATTTTTATGCTGCATGCTCTTTCGATGGATCAAGTTTTCATCTTGATTACTTCTACTCGTAGGTATGTTTTGTCTGGAGTCTGTACTGATGTTCAAAGGTTGGTAATATCCCCATTATGTTATCAAATGTATTATTATAAACATTAAGACAGGAATGCGAACTTCAACTTTGATGGCTGAGGTTGCAGTTATTAGAGATGCAATGCCCACTCTATGTGTTATTGCTGTTATTCGTAAAGTAGTGTTTGCAAACTAATTAAGTTATTTTTAATGTGATGGTCGGACATGACGCTCATTCATATAACTATCGATAATTCTACATTTAACTAATCGTTTATGGGATCAACTGTTTACACCACTTTATTTTCTTCAATTTTATTTTGTTTTATTTTATTTGTCAAACCAGTGCATTAAAATGGAATTAAAAGATTCGGATTCCGTCGTAGCTGTTATACAGATAGATGCCATAATGTCATGGGTTACAAAAATAACTTCAACCAACTTCAAGTGGAATATTGCTCATGCATAAATAACCGCCATGTCTTCAACTCAACAAATCTGTTGTGTGTTCAACCAAATTTGGGTTTAAATTTTGGTTTGATTTGCATGAGGAATAATCTACAAAGGCATCGCCGCCGCTGCTTTCATAAGTAATAAAAAGAGTATTTCAACAAAACAGCTTGGAAGGAGGAATGTCAAGGATGAAATTTATTAAAATCCTATCAAGTTGTGTACCACGAAGTTGAGATAAATGGAGAGAAAGTCTAATTTTAAGCGTACATCAAGGAATAATTGGGATGGCGGAATCCTTGCAGTTACATATAGAATAGATGACATGTTGACAATATTTAAGATGCAGGGGTCTTCTCACCGATTGCATGGGTTTTGCATTCGTTTTTCATAAATTCCTAACGGATGTTGTGTGAGTTTCAAAATAACTCCTGATAAATATTCAATTTTTTAAAACTGTAATACAACTTACAGATGGAAAATGATCATAGGAGCATGTAGAAGAAGTGAAGTGATTTTCGTTCAACTTCCTTATGCTCCTATTTTGAGGCTACTGCACAAAATAATTGATTGGTCGCCACTCTGATTCTCATTTCCCCACATGAATTACTACTAAATCTAATGACAAAACATTTTCCAATTTCACGACTCTCCGTAACCGACGCGGCGGGGTTGTTAGTATGACAATAAAGATATTATCTTTGTCATAAAAATTCCTGCTTTGAATTACCTTGAGAATTGGTTAGGACCTGGTAGGAGATTCGCTGAAATGAGAAGGAAATGGTGATAGTAGATGTGATAACATTGTTTTTACATTTTACAAGGTTTCGACAAAATATTTTTTAATGACCTTCTACACATATCTACGGTAACCGAAGAAATAATTTGAGTGTGATATAAATGTTCATTATGTAAGTTTTGACTAAATATAACTTTGATTTTGAGAAACAATACGAGAATATGAAATTGTTTATTTACCTGAGAGTTCCAGAATCAAATTGTTATTGGGGGATGCAGGTCTTCATGTAAATTATCTACTTTACTCAACCATGCTTAAGAACGATAAATCTTGTCCATTCCTTCATACCCATCCAATCCCATATAACGTGTCTATGTATTTATCTATTTTGTTTGTGACAGAAAGTGTAATTTTAGGTTGAGAAAGCGTAATTTTAAGTGGAAATGTGATGAAATGGTTATTCGACGGAGAATAATTTGACGGAAAAAGACTTATTCTTTTGTAAATAAACTTATGCTTAAGCAAGTATTTCATAATATGTATTAGTTTCAAAATATTGGTTTCTACCATTATGTAATCGTGTACACAATATGTACATACAATTAAATGTAGCGGAAGAATACATCTGCCAACATTTCTAGACATTTTCTAGATCAATTCAATTCTGAATTTCCTACAAATATGTTTGATTATTGATATTTTCACTTTTGATTTTCCGCAACCAGCTATTAAATATTTAACGATGTCAATTCTTAGAAACTAGCTAATGTGTGCTTTGAAGTTGTTTCTTTTACAGACGCAAGTATATAGGGTGAGCTGTTCGAAGGTAGTCGTCTTACCGTACCAATAATATGTAACTGTAACTCTCTAATAAAGTACTACTCGCGATCAATAGCCCGCAAAAAAAGCAAATAAATAAAAAATAAAATTGGAAGCAATTGTAAACAATGTCATCAAACTTTAAAAGTGCTGGTAAATTATTATTGCTAATGAATAAATGCCGTACAATTTTTATTGTAAATTATATGAGCTCCTTCACTGATTTAATTTCTGGCGTATAACGATCGCATGCAATGTATCGATCACTTAGGAATGAATAACAATGATGATTAAGTACTCACAACAAATGTGTTTTGAGGAAGTGCTGTTATTTGTTATTATTAGGTACAACCGCAGGATTCAACGACCATGTCATGATATTGCTTCAACACAACGTTGTCGTGGTCGTCATAATACAGAAGAGAGATGGGAAGGAAGGTGTTGGGAACGCAGCAAAGTCTCTCCACCCCTGCATCTAATTTTAATTCATGAACGATACTTTGAACCGTCGCATGATTTGATGGCTTCATCTACATAGAAAATAAGAAAGCTTTGATAGAAAAAATAGCATTAAATCTAAAAAGTAGTAATAACTTGCATTAGGATGCAAAAACTAAATGGTAACAACTGCATAATATTCAACTTGCATCTAATCCCAGGGGAAAGTTACAAGGGCCTCTGCAGGAGAAAGCGTTGTAGACTTTGGGGGAAATTATCCACGAGGACCAACCGATGGAATCGAAACTCACGAAAGAATCCTGTTTTGAACATGATGATATTACTTCTATGTTTGTCCCATTTTCAGTTTCATTCCTTGAACGTCTCAATCTGTACGCAACTTTGGAGTTGTTACGGAAGATCTTGTCAAACCCGACACGCTCCAAAACGCTCAGTTTCAATCCTATATACAAACAAAAGTAAATCTAATAACAAGAATAATTTATTGTTCTATACGACGAGTTCCACCATTCAATAAGTCCTCAATGCCTAATTACGCTACTGGCGCAATCTCGGCACAATTCTCATTATTATTCTCATTAAATAGAGAATAATTCTATTCTCTTTAAGAATAAATTCTATTGGCATTAACGCAAGGGTGAAAACATACTTGCATCAGACAGATTATCCACTTTAAGCTCAGCTAACGAATGTTTCACCAGGGATTTATTCTTATTCAGGCCGGGATTCAATTGTTGCAAGTCCTGGTTAAACATTACTAGGATGGGTTGCTTACTGTTCCCACGTTGCCCACGTCTTGAAAATTTAGCGGACACGCGACGGCCGTCAGTTGTTGTAGCAACAACAAGAAAACTAAAACTCGACTGAACATTCATCCGCGTCTTTATAGTCTGAAATAAGTAATACGATTTGGTCTGAAATTGTTGATATGAATAGCATTGACGGGGTTCATAGTTCTGACACAAAACTCCTCTAATATTTCTACTTGTTTTATTTGTTACTTTGACTCGCCTGTGTAATATTAAATGCTACCCAACCCACTTCAAAGGAATGATTTACGCCAAAAAAATTTTGAAATACCGACGCGTCCGTGTTTTCTAGCCCTGACATGTCAAATAATTTGAACACAGTTGGCAAAGATGAATTAGCCGACTCTAATGGGAATTCCTGGTGAATTTCTATAACGTGTATTCGCAACTCGGCCTCTAAAAGTATTTCTGATTCTTTGACACCAGAAATTTGAAAATGAAAATACTCTTGTGCAGAGCTCCTGCTTTCAACGAAGGATCGGATCAGATGAGCATCGTAGGGATTATTTGCTTGTGCAACACCGTTGGAGTTAGCTGCCATTTGATATAATGCAGTCATGAACTCTGGTACGGATCCGGATGGTGCGGAGCGAGACACATTAACTACGTCGAACATCTATTCAACCATAATACTACTAATAATTTTTTTAATTTAATATAATTTGTTATCTATTTGGCGCATAAAATAAAAAGATGTTTAAAGTAAAAATATGGGGAAGTAATAACTTTATAACTTCGTCTTACCTGCATTAAATGTGTTAGAGCTTTTTGCCGTCGCACATTATCTGCTTCGCTTCTTGCGTTAGTTGAACGGATGTTGTTGTGACCTTCTTGCTCGGATTGACCGAAGGGTATGTGTATATCGGCGTTTTTAATTGTGGGAAAAATGTAACGGTTTGTATTTATATCGAAATGATTAGAATAATTTTGGATTGAGCTGAAATTGTGGCTTGATACTTTTAATTCCAGATTTCGTCCATGAACAGTAGGTTTATCAGTGACAGTTAACAAGCATGTCAACATTGTTATCGTTAGCCTTTGCATTTTCCAAGCTGTGGAGGATAATTAATATATATACTGTATTTATTCGAAAGATATCCCTCGAACAAAATTCAAACTTGGGTCCAAACCCAGGAGATATATAGAATCCCGGATATCTTTAGGATCCGGCTATCTCTGTAACCACGTAAACACCAAATGCAAATTTGACGTGCAAATCTCAATTTAAAGTCTATTTTAATTCAATTATAAATAAATAATAATAAAATCTCTCGCTCTTATGCTTTGGACAAAATGATTTATTATTCAGCTATTTTTCTTCTAATTTTATTAAAATCACTGGCCCCTTTACTAGCCTAATCTTTTGATTTAAAAAATATTATTAGAATAATTAAAATTTATAAGAAATCTTTTGCTTCTACAAATACACTCCTTGGTCCAAGCCCAAATCACGATTAATTAAAAATACCTGCAGCGTCTTGTTTTTGATAACTTACCACAGTCAACATCAGCAAAAAAGTTTTTCATGTTTAAATTTTAATTAAAATAATTGTGAAAATGATTTTCGGATTGTTTATGCAATGACTGCCCAAGAAATAATGCGTTATAAAACTACTACGTACAGTGCAGTTTTATGATTGGCTGTATTTAAGCATAAAAATCGGCAGGAATATATTTAGAACCCCGACTATCTTTAGGATCCGGCTATCTCTATAAACCTAATGCAAAACCCAGGACAAATATAGAATCCGGCAATCTTTGATATGCCCGGATATCTTTCGAATAAATATGGTATATAGGTATATATAAACACTACAGTTGTCTTAAAAAGTATTCACTCGGTGGAATATTTTTAGAAGAAAGATGGTTTTAGTGAGCAAGGAGCAATTACGGAAATTGTTTTATAGACTGAAGTTTAATTTAATCAAGTTGGCGGACAGTATAAGATATGTTTAGTGAATATTTTCTTGGAGCCTTTATATACTGTGGGAGGTATGTACCTTTATGGTTGAAAGGCAGTTTTCTAAATCCCCTCGAAAACAGGAAAAATGTGAAGAAACACGAGTTTAAAGTAGCTCTTGGACATAATATATGCATACAAATGCACTTACACAAGATCCGTTTTGAAATTTCAAATAAATTAAGTAAAGTTAGCAAGCAGGCATTTGCTAAATCAAGATGTTTGGCAAAAAATTTGATTTTTTCTCTGACAAACGCATTCTTCTTGAGGTATACGCGTAACTAAGTATTGAAAACTCTGTCGCAGGAATTTAAGAGAGATATTTTGGCATTAATCCCGTCCTTCGCTATGGCAGACTCAGACACATGGAGTACATGTATATCAACTATCAAAAGTATTTACCTGTAATTAATTCAATGTTAATGTGATCACGTTTCGGTGGTGAAGAAATTTATTTAGTTCTGGCGAGAGAACGATGCTGCTGTTGACAGTTGGCAGGAGACATGGTGCTCAGGGGGAAAAATGGCGCCATATTAAATTATTCTGCTTGTTATTATGTCCGTACCGATCTTTATCATCCTCTCCATCTCTGATACTACAACAACTTAGCAACTCGCATGTCCTTGTCTCTTGTCTAATCCTCTTCCTTCTCGTCAACACATGCAAAATACTTAAAGACAAGATTTCTTTTCTTGGCACGACCCAAGGATAGTATAATAGTAAGGTTATCTCGATTAGTAGCGGAATAAATTGGAACTACGAATCAAGGATAATATGACGCAACCCCAGTAACAGAAAGCGCGCGGAAATCATATTTAACTATGATTTAACATTACGTCCAAACTCGAGTTGATTCGTAGTCAATTAAAAATATATTTAATATTGAAAAAAACATCAACTACTCCAACAACCTATACCTTAGATGTCCTCCTACACGATCAGAGTAAAAAAACTACAAATTACAATTAAAAATGCAAGATATGCAATGAAACTCAGCAAGTTGGGGCGAAGAGCGACGTGTATTAATATACAAAGTTGCTAAAATGTTTGTTGCTACTTGAGCAACGTCATCGTGAGTCGATCGAGCTGCCATTAAACGAGACAACCTTACTATTATTATACTAATCTTGGCACGACCATGCATTCGAGCGAATACGCAGAGCGGGCTTATACAATTAAATAATCTAAAAGTCAATGTTGCTCCTTCATGCTTTATTTCACCTTTTTGGATAAAAGTTACCAATGACAAGTTATTGATGGCAATCTAAAAGACTGAGAATCCGCGAAAAACGTGACAGGGCATTCCCAGCTAAACTGATTTACTGGACACCAGAACATGATAAGACCGAACACAAATTTTTCCGAAAGTTGCAAAAAAACGCAAATTTATTAAGATATTATGCAAAAATGGCGAAATTATAAAATATTGCGCGAAATTTAACAAAATTTGAGATTTTTTCTATAAAAATGTCAACTTGTTGAACAAATAACTTATTGTTTGATGATTT
Source organism: Lipothrix lubbocki (assembly GCA_034696945.1). NCBI lineage: Eukaryota > Metazoa > Arthropoda > Collembola > Symphypleona > Sminthuridae > Lipothrix > Lipothrix lubbocki. Next base: position 9,051 of record JAQGAK010004710.1, read on the forward strand.
TTAACAATTTTGTAACCTGAAATACCTAAAAATGGAAAATTCTAAAAATAAATGCTGTAAAATTGTGAAATGTGTTAGCAACGCAAACAATTTTGGGTTTTTCGAAAAATTATGGGCGAAAACACGTGGTCCAAGCTGGATTTATTCAGAATTGAGTCTCCACGCTAAAAATAAAAATAACTTCAACATCAACTATGAACTCAATTTTGTAGGAGCTGCAAGTACAGAAGTACTAAATGTTTTCTATATGGGTTTGATTTTACAAGCAGCAAAGTGTGATGCGTGTCCATTCTTCGCTTCTTAACATATCATGTTTTTCTATACATTTCAAAATAATGTACCCTGGGCCGATTCCAACCAAACTTTCCACACCTTCATGGAAATATTTCGATATTTCTATTCAAATATTCAATACAGTTTATATATGCATTTCGGGGGAAAAATTATTTGATCATAAATTCTCTCGTGTACATGACTTGGATATATTCTTTATTCCCCGTTTTTATCCGGCTATTTTATTTTCATTCATCGTTGGACCTTCAATATATGAAATGAATGACAATGATGACAATGTGTGGTTACGAAACGACAATTTCTCTACTGAACTGGTGCTATTATTTACAAGTTTCATTCTACAGCAAATTTAAATGGCTACAGCTCTGGCTGTTAGAATTGTATTATATAAATCGACAATATAGAGTGCTAGCAAAATTTTTGTTTTCTGATTTATAAAAAATATTTATTTAATTTAAAGGATGCATGATATCAGTGTGACTTAAATCATTAAATCACACGCATATACATTTATCGTAAATAATTATATTTTGCGTGCATTATTGTTTTCTCCCACTTTTATGCTATGATTTCATTTTAGAATAAGTATGAGTAAATAATATAAACCACTACACAATTTCATTCAAGCACTGCCGTAAGTGTACATATGAGTAACTTTTTCCGTATGCGGAAGATAAAGTCCCGTAGTTTTTATTTCAATAAAATTGAACTGGTAGTAGTCAAGGAATGTATTTGAAGCAATTTTGGTGCTTACGATTAAAGGCCCGGAAAAAATTGTATTTATACGGGCATTGGCGTGTATTGCCACTGGGTCCGAATTCACTCCGGAACCGCTCGACCAAATTTCAAGATGTTGGGCATGTTTTAGAGCAAATACAAGTACTTTTACATGTTTATTTTATTTTGTGAAATTTCGGTTACCTTCACGATATAAGTGGGGTGCCTTCAATACGAACCTCTTTATGGGGTCCTTAGGCTCCGAGGGGTCCTTATTGGAGGCATCCCACTTATATCGTGAAGATGGCCGAAATTTCATAAAAACTACTACGGGATCTTCCTTATACGGAAAAAGTTACTCTATAGTTAAAGTCCACAATTTGACTTCTTTATGGCGTAGGAAGGTGAAAAGAATTATACTGATTAGGGAAGGAGAGTTGCACTCTACTTGGATCAAAAGGAGTTCCTTTGAAAGGTGAACCTTCCGCATCCCAAGCTTTCCTCAAGATGTCGTGCATTCTCTGTTAAATCAGATTGAGGTGACAAAATTGGTAAATCAGATATTTACAAAATACGGAGATGGGAATACAAAATGCAGGATCTTAATAATTCTGATTTTATATACCGCTTCATCTGAAGTAGGGAGGCCTTTTTGTTTTTGCTCGTGGTTCCACATTAATTCTTGAATTTTTTGTTGCTCATCTTCTGGTAATTCTTCCATGGGCCTCACAGGCTCAATGTCCTTCATGTCTAATGGAGTTTCGTCTTGAAACAGAGCAGTCCACCACCTGGAACGCGCCAAATTCGAATAAATTACAAAATTATACCTCATGAAATGCACCATGCACCATGTAAAATTATATTTTAACAATCCAAAGCAATGTACGTACTTCTCTTGAACCTTTTGAAGCCAAATATAAATAGCTTCTCCCGGCGTCAAGTTCCAATAAGATTCACTTTTAACTATAGGAGATGTCAATTTTCCATTCACAATATACTCATCTTTGTTCTTGCCAAATGAGACCTTAATTGCATTTGATTGAATATCTACAAATACATCTCGGCCTTTTTTTATTTCTGGTGAAACAGTAATTTTGACGTCTATATCTCTGATCGTTTGCGACCAGGAATATTTATCCGTGTGAGTTCCATTGTAGGTGTCCGATGAGGTAAACACGGCATTCGGTTTTTTTTCGTCCGTTAAGCAATTATAATCCATTATTTTACAAGTCACAGAGTTCAATCACCATAATGATAAACAATCAGCAGGAGATTGTACGTATTTACGTGCCAAAAAATACGAATTTTCCTAGGTGTTATTTACTTAAATTAAATTATTTTCCAAAACAAATACAAAACTCATCCCTCAGGTCAGCTCAGCAAAGTAAAACATTGACGCAAACTTGAATTCTCCCGCAAACATTTTGGCGGTATTTTTAAATTCCACGGCTTGCACGCAGGCACGCACATAGGTCGGCGAACTCATGAGTTCTGAGTTCGGAACTCGAACTCAAGCCACATTCGAGTTCCTATTTTACCGGGTA
>JAQGAK010004711.1:0-11605 GCA_034696945.1 Lipothrix lubbocki
AGCTGCATCGTGTATTTATTATAACGGCTCTGCTAGACTTGACTCTAAACTGACGCTGCATCACTGAAGTATGCATTATTAGGTTGCACGTCACAGTTATAAACTGGACCCACATTTTTGGGGCAATGTGAAATTCGGATTCCGATTTTCATCCTTGATTGTAACAGCATTTTGTCATCCGAAGGTCAAATGTTACAACCTGGAAGTCAAGTTGGAAAAGCTTGAGGGATCTGTTGTATATTTTTTAAATATGTACATAAACATAACCCCTTGTGGACAAATGCGGAACGTGAACAACATTTTATACTTTACAGCTTATGATTTGCTCCTAACGAGATGAGCCGTGAAGAAAAATGCATGAGTTCTGATCTAATAAAGGTATCAAATGTACTTTCCTGTGCTTTAAAAAGACTAGTGAGCTACTTTTCTTCCGTGATTAAATTACAAGCATTTTGAATACGTAGAATCTGTACGCAAATTAAGTTGTATACATGCATAAAACATATATCTAGGCAATATAATGCTATAATAAAAAAAATCTCACTAAAATTAAATTTACTATTTAATATAATTCAGGTATTTTACAAAACACACACATATGTTGACTTTTATAAAAAAAATGACATTAATATGTACATTTGGACATAAATTTATTTACGTCCCGGTAATAAACTCTTAAATAAAATTATATTTATTAATTACATCTGTAATCCTCAAAGGGGGATCTGTGTATTTATTAATTTCCCAGCGGGGATCAACTTAGACTGAGATAATGGTACATACGCATTTTGTATCCTGCATCTTGCAGGTATCGTATTTATTACATTCCTTGGATTTTCATTGACGCATCCAGCTGAAAATCTCATATATATGTTCATGTTCATCACAAGCACAATGAACAAGAGTGTTCTATGTCTGTGTTACTAACAATACGAGGAATATTTGCCATGATAATTTATGCAAAACAGAATATCGTCGTATAGACGAAGCAAATATAACTATCTCCACCGTTGATAAAATGCATTATGAATGATTACTGCTGCCGAATATTATTTTTAAAGTTTGGAATGCAAAAGTGACTATCCCGTTTATTTACCATTGCTATTGCACATAAGCGGTAGAAACTACTGGAATATTTCCCCTTTTTCTACAACATGCAATAAGACTTGGCAGGAGTTTTCCAAAGCAACAGCGGGATTTTGCTTGCCGTATAAATGCGCTATGCTAAACAATGTAAACTATAGGCCATGCTTTTAGTAAACGACGTAGTCTGTTTTGCGTCGAAATATTTCTTAACCATCTTGTTACCGTAGTCATTCTTGCATTTTGGCAACTATGTATAGAAAGTGGATATCTATATTGCCTCAGTCTGCAATGATGATAAAAACGTAATAAACATTGCGCATATCATATGTAGATATAGGAAGTTTAGCAGACAGAAGGAAATTTTGTACTCCACATTTCAAAATTTCCAAGCCTAATTCTGTTAATAATTAATTAAAGCTTTTAGTCACGTTTTGAGGTTGCGAATTTCCCGGTTTAATTTACAGAGTGAGAGGTACGAGAGAGAGAGACAGTTGAAGCCACATACACGGCAATCTGGGTGATACCTACACAATTCTTCTATTCATTATTCTTCAATGTATATTGTATGTGTCATTTAATATTCAACAGCTTTCAGCCTACCAAGGAACTGATGACGAAAACAAAGCCAAATATTTCATTATGTCAGAGGAGAGAATAGCAATAATTATTACTGACACCTCTGACGGTCTATAGAAGAATAAATCCGAAAAGTTTGGAATATTGCGGTGAATTGCTGGGCTATTCATACTACATATTCTTGTATATGATTACAATCAGACAGGCGAGAAATAAAATGAATTCCCGTCGTAAACAGCCGCAGCGTTGTTCTTGGAAATCGACTTAACCGAGTTAATTCCAGTAAAAACGTTACACCTACGGAGGAGATTTTCCGTGTGGATGGATGTGGCAGATGGTTTATGCAAGCGTTTACCATCACATTTATGAATTGAGCGTGGAAAATACTATGAAAAGACTTACGAAAGACGTCGGATTATTATTTTTGTACATTTTCGCAAGGATTATTATAGGAGATTTTTCGTTAATTATTCAGGTAAGATCTGAAAGGAAAACAGTAAAACTATTGAAGCTGGGAGAGTATTTTATATAAAAATTATTAACAAACACAAAATCAACAGGTAAATCCAACCGGCAGCCAGGGAATGCGCACGTTGTTACAAATGGGAATTAATTAATTTGTTAAATTATCTCAAGCATTTCATCAAGGTTTTTTTGAGATTTTTTACGGAAAAATAATCTTGGGGAATGATTAAACTTCTGCTGAACTTATTATTCAGGGGAAAAGTTTACATGGAAAAGTTGTATAAAGTTAAAGTCAAAAGATTGTGCACGCGAAGAAAAACGTGCTTTTAAACTTGTGCGAAGTATTTACGCTCTTTCCCTATGCGCATAATCCCCTTAAAATTAGATGGAAAGGCTCTTCCGTTGGAAAGACGTGGAGTCGCGGTTGCCTATGGAAACCATTAGGGCTATTTATAAGTACAAGTTCTTGTATATATCTATGTACGATTTTGCAAAGTGTTGTCCATTGAGGTATGACAGTAACATATGCAAAGAAGAATTGTATAAATAAAAGCATTGATAGCAAGCTCTGCAGATCAGTCAGTGGTGATTTGAATGATAGCATAGATAAGTATAATAGCAAAAACAAATTAAATAAATATATAAAAAGTAAGGAATAAAAATAAATTAAGCAAATAACTAAAAAATAAAATTGATGAATACTGAATTACACCTATTCAATCAATTTCCATTCAATCTAACATCTTTATCGCTATTCGTCGTATTTACGTGCCATGAATATATTACCGAATCCTATCATCACGGTTTCCATTGCGGTCGCGACAGTAATAATAATAGTGACGGCGGGGGAAAGTGAGCTTTTACGATTATTTGTATCCAAGATACTAAAAATTACCTACACTACGAACCAGTTACTTCTGACATACATAAAACTGTCTAAAAGATAAAATGCTTTAAGGATTATTCAAATTTATTTATGTAGCTTAATATAAATAATAAAAATTATTTTACAAATCTAACTTAAATTGATTGAACTTTTGGTAGAAAGAAAATAATTTTTAATTTAATTCAAACAATTTCAAAATGTTGAATACAAAAATACATTTTCGAATTATTTTATTTTAGCTCCATTTGCTAATAACGAGAATCAACGCAAGTATGATAAAATTAGAGATGTGACGGCTCAGACAATTAAAGGCTGGGAAGGGGCAAAGTATATACGGAAAATTCTTGAAGAGAAAACGAAGGAAATCGTAAAAGCAGGATTAAGGACACAAATTGGATTTTCGCACATGCAATCCTTAGGTTTGTATTTCATAATAACTTTAAATTAATATATATTCAAATTTGTTAAAAATTATTCAATATAATTTAAAATTAATAGTAATTTTAATTTATTATAAATTATTTATTGATTATTATTTGTGCTTTAAACCATTTCTTTGAAAAATATTCTAATTTAAATAAAATCTATGTATTTCATACAAATCAGAAATTTTACAACTACAGACTTAACAATTGAGATAATTTGTAAATTATTTTAAATATCAGACGGACAGCCTCAAGTGTTGTACTTAAAAACTCGACTAACTGGATCAGCAATAAAGAACTACATCGTACGATGGCTTCTTGGGCTGATTCGAGTGGAAGACTTGCCGACGGAAACGCTGCTGCAAGGTTACCGAGTAGAAATCCTTTATGATGTCGTGCCCAACTTATTAAGGTGGATCTTCTTTGCTGCCCTGGCATTCATCTACCTTTAGTAACCAAATTTTATGTAATAACTGCATATCTAAATAGAATAAACTGCAGTCTCGAGGGGTATAAAATTATTAAATTACATATTATGAGTTGTTCGTCTATCATCGTGAAATGAAATTAATAAAAGGACAATTTTAATCTTCAAGACAAATTTAAAGCGCATTTCATGTGTCTCAAGTGCTTTTATTGTATTCTTGCATAAACTTCCTTCTTAAAACAATTATTGACTGGGGTGTTCTGACGCTTTTAAAGATGCACAAATGTTTGTAACTGCATTAAATTGGAGCAAACAAGAGTAAAATATGTAACAGTAAACATTGTTAATAGGCACATAAAGAGCACTCAAATGCATTTCCGACTCTCGTGGATGGGATGTTCCTCGGTTGCATTTTACAATTTGATATTTCCTGGATGACACTTATTGAAACAAATAAGCGGTAGAAATGGTTCAAAATTGCAGTGCGGCTTAAATTTTGCTTACATTAAATCATTGCAATTGAATTGCAGTCGGTAAATGGATCGGTTAGAAGTAGGAATACTCGAATTTCTGGCAAAAGTTTGCAGAATTAAATATTTTATTTTAATAATTAGATTTAAAATTTTTATTTTATCAATCAATGGCGTTTTTTCTATATTTTGAAAATAATTTTGATTAACATAGTTCTAAATACATTGGTAATGTCTGCATTAAATTCTAATTGATATCTGCTAAATTATTTTCATGTTTAATAATTGCATTTTCATACTTTTGATCAATTAAATTTACCAATGGTGTTACAAATCAAAATTGGTCATCATGAAATTGCTGGCCACTCTGCTCGCCATTGTGATCTTTGCATGTGATAATCAAGTGGGTGAGTATAAATATTTCATTTTTTCAAATTTGTTTTTGTCTCTTTCAGAATTTTCAAAGATTATTCCGTAAACCAAATAAAAAATTTAATTCTTCCTTAAAATTTAATTTACAAATGTATTTTAAAATTTTAGCTTATATGAACAATAAGAACTGCACATATGATAAGGATAAAATTAATTTTGCAAATATTTTACAACAGTGTCATCCAAGAAGTTAGAAGAAAAAAGCGCTCGTCATACAAAATTACCTACGTTTTTACATATGGCAAGATTGAAGCCATTCGAGGAAATATTTCAAGCGGAGAGTGCAGCTTTGGAGGAAGCAATAGAAGCGAGTGTTTCTGATTCTGTGGACCAAGTTTTTGGTAAAATTGTGCAACTATTTTGTACTGATTATAATAGCGAATTTTAATTATTGCTAAACAAAACAATAATTATTATAACAAATATAAAACAATATATATAATTTAGTCATTAAGCAAATACTATTGTTTTTTTTTAATACAAAACTTTTGAACAACTACGGCATAAAATAACTTTTAATGAAACTATTCAAAATTAGTATTTACACTTTTTATTTAAGATATTGTCAACCAATTTTCGTTTTCCAACTTCCCATCGCTTCGCCAGTGGACGGACAGGACGTTTATTCTCATGGCGCATACTTTCCGCTGGTTTCTCTCCCTTTTTAAAGTGGAAGGGATGTCCATAAAGGAATTTCTCCGCGGATACAGAGTTTCCCTAACTTATGACTTAGCTTTTAATATTGTGCGATGGCTCTTCTTTGCGCAATTAGCATACATTTATGTTTAGCATTGTAAAATATTATGTTGATTTGTAATGTGATTATATTAAAACTATGTATCTATATGTAGCAGAATTAGCGCAAGTGTCAATATAATTTTTGTGAAAAAGATGCAAGGAAAATTGCAAAAATTGAACAAAATTTGTATGCAAATATCAAATGTTCGGCTTACTGCAATGTGTTGTAATGTATTGCAATTTTTATGTACACACAATTGTATTGATTTAATAACGTAAAAAATCCTACATGCTCGTCATCACCTGCACTTCACTCGATGCATCAAAACGTGCCAGGAACTACTAAGCAAACATAAAGCATCTCACTGCAATGTCAATGCACAAAAGATAATATAAATAGATACAAAAGAGCACTTCAAGTTCAGGAGAGCACAAGATTTCTTTACTTTGTTTTTTTTGTAGCAGATCTAATAAACTAATATGTATATACTTATGTATTCTTATATGTATATATATTATTTAGCACACGTAATCACAACGAATTATTCTTCAATTTTTGTATTCGACCATGCAAGTGCACATCGAAATCAAATGCATCTTCCACATTGTCAGATACAATTGGAGATCCATATATATGTATGCACCCATAATAAAATAATAAGCCTTGTAGTTTTCCTACGATTCTGCCTTCTAGTGCGGCAAATACATGACAAAGTATCTGTGTGTAGATACAAAATATGCACGGGTAACAAATCTCACGTGAAGCCTCCTCATCGATTTCTTTGCTCAAAAAGATTCTTCAATGTAATGTTTATTTGCACTGTAAATGTCTGCAAAAAATTAAAAGCATATGCATCGCTGGTAAAAGTGCATAAATTATTAACGAATTTTTTTTTCATCCATGCCTGTGTGGTTCAATGTCATATACATACATACAAAGACATAATAATGCAATACACATGTATGTACATATTTACATATTCAATTTTTTTTATGAATTTTTTTAGCAATAAATTCAAGTGCGGTAGCTTGGAAGCTCATAATAACGATTGCAATGTTCCTACGGGATACAATTTCTAGGGTTATTATGTATAAAATAAAGTAGAAGAATTAAGCCGGAAAAAGGTAAAGAAACGATGATGACCAAATGTGCCATTATAGATGAATAAAATTTTGCGGATATAATTACTTTGTATGTACGTACATAAAAACTTTGCAGATATATTAATTTCAAAACCTTGAATATACTTCTATAAAATGTCTAGACGACTTGGCAGTACTACGAGCAGTGAAAATATGTATGCAATAATAAGTAATTGATATTACGAATGCATATAATTGAAATACAAGAAGTGTGCAATAATAAATGTCAATGCCACAGGTTATTCAGAGTTAACATTTATAGCAAAAATACAAATTGTACTAAAGATGACTATGCGGGGAAATATACCTTTCAATAACGCTTTTAACAAAGCGAATTTTCCGTTTCTCATTTACCGTTACTGTCGGCTCTAATAACGTAAACCCCTAAATTCTTCCCACACCAAAATCAATACCATATATACATAGTAACAATGGGCTTAATAATGCATAATACAATTTTTTTCAAATAAAAACTGCATGGATTGCCTTGCAGGAATGGGAATGGATGCAAAACTCATTAAAATGTACAGATGCACTTTCCCATTTATAGGCAAATATACATTACAATGCAAAACTTAAAATTGAAAAGAAACAAAGTATCAAAGAAAGTTAAGTGCAATTCAGAAAGTGAGCAGAATTACATCTTGAGAAAGAATGATTGACGTACGTGCAATTATACCCATTATGAAAATTCATTCGTAGATTACGAGTGAGCAAACAAATCGATGAGGTCTGACGGTCCATGTCGGATTTGTTGCCCCGTCATACTCGAATAATAATAATTATTTGTATTATTGTGTATTTTCTGCGGCGAACAGAATCGTGTAAAAAACTTAAGCTTATTGCCTTCTTTTTGGTACCTCCAGACTTTGGATATGCAATTCACAATGCATAATCCTAATTAATGCATCAAAAATTCATTGATGGAACTGAAGAAAGTATGGGGGGTAAAAAGAAATTAAATATGCACCTTTAAACTTGATAGAGTACTTCATCTGAAGTGGATTTTATTAATAAATTCGATGTATTTATGCACACAAGAGACACTTGAGACCAACGAACGATCGTTGCCCCGTGGAAAACAAACCGAATAAAATCCTAAATGAGCATCAAGTCATTTGTTTAGCTATTTAGTCCTGGTCTGACGCAGAGCAACATTCCGAAAGTTTGTCTTTTTGGTGTTTTAATCCAAACTAATCATTTTTATTTTATTTTATATGGTTTTATCATGGAAAAGTTGAGGGTTTTAAGCTGCCAAGTAATATTTTTACTAATAATTCCGGGTAAGTATAGTAGAAATATTAAAAGTGCAAAAATAATAAAATAATATAAACAATAATAATATCAATTAATACAATAATAACAATTAATATATCGCCGGCGAAGGACCCTAAAGTACCAATTTCTATAACTTCAACACAGAAATTCGTACTTTTCGATACTTCGCCCCGACGATATACAAAAAATAATAAATAAAAATTATATTAATTATTAATAATAATTTATCATCAATTGAAATTTGATATTCTATTGTTAGATACATATTTGACAATTTTGACATCAAAATCATTGATTGCTTCTACCTGATTTTATTACAGTTTGCTTCGGGAAAGGAAGAGTACGGCACGCATCTTTGGACATCAATCCCTGGGAATCCGAACTGAAATTTCAGGAACAAAGATGGATTCCCAATCGATTGGATGCAGATGAGACTTTAGTTACTGAGGGGGAGGACGAAACGATATTTAATTATGACTACGTTACAGGTATAACAATACATTCTCTGTAACAACGTTACTTTCTCATACTGTAGAATTCATGTTTTTGAAGTGGAATGACATAATAACTTCTTATTTCTTCTTTGAAAACAAAGTTTTTTTCTTTCAAGTTTTTTTTCTCTTAGTTCAAATATAATATGAGATGATATTTTATTAATGATGAATCATTTAAAATACCTAGAAACCATGGGCCTAAAAACATTTTTAAGATATTTCGAGTCGGGAAAAGAAGTAGTTCACAATCTATTAAACAAAGGATTTTTCCAAACCTTTTTCAAAATCCTGGTTCCTCCGGATCCGGAAACTGTAGAGCGAGATGAATTCAACGGACGCACAACCACGGCGGTCGGGAATTACGTAAAAAGATGGGCCTTATCCCTTGTTAGACAAGAAAACGTTACCCTGGCGGTGTTTCTGAGGAGTTACAGGGTCGAGTTGCTTTACGACCTTGTGTTTTCTACATTAAAATGGATATTTTTTGCTTGGTTAGGGTTTGTTTATCCATGAAATAGTGCCAGTGCCAGCAATCTTCAATTTTTTATTATGAAAGGTACAAGCCAGTATGTAAGAGTAGCATGGCTATGAAAATAATGGAAATATGTACCTAAATGCGAAAACAAAAATAAAAGACCCCTGATACGGTCCTATTTTACCAAATTCAGAGAACCAATAAAATAAATTTTTCCAACAAATGTTACTGCTATCCTTGAACACAGACTTCGACTACGATAAATTTGCCGATTGTTTCTATGTCGTTACAAATTTGCTGTTTAATAATACAAATAGCTACTGTTTCCTGTTACAGTAAATATTTTCCATCAACAGGAAATAGGCCTAGTAAATAATTAAATTAGCAGTTGATTTGTAATTCATTGTTTCATGAATTTAAAGTCAACTTCCTCAATTAACTGGAGATTTAATTATTGTACTCTTGATTTCATATGTTTACTGGTAATTTTATGAATTTACTGGTGAATTTATGAACTTACTGGTGATTTTATGAATTTACTGGTGATTTTATGAATTTACTGGTGATTTTATGAATTTACTGGTAATTTTATGAATTTACTGGTGATTTTATGAATTTACTGGTAATTTTATGAATTTACTGGTAATTTTATGAATTTATTGTGATTTAATTAACTTAACGTTGATTTCATGAATTTACTGGTCATTTCATGAATTTACTGGTCATTTCATGAATTTACTGGTCATTTCATGAATTTACTGGATATTTTTCTCAAATTTACTGAGGGTTCAAATATACGCATAGCTTAATCAGATTATTTTAGTTTTTCTTCTGGACACCTAAAATACTACCATTGTGATTAAATACGGTGTAATGAAGGAATTATCTTCAGTTGAATATTCTCGTATGACCTAGCAATTCTCAATGTTTTTTATGTCTTACGCCATATATGATATACAAAAAAGTTTTTAGTGTCCACAAACTTGACTTTTATCTTCCTAACTTCCTACATAGTTCCAGCTTCATCACGTATTTAGTCTTCATATGTTCACTGATAAAAATAAAGTAATAATAAGCCATATCGTACTGCGCATAAAGTAGTTATCTTGTTTATTACCTTAAAGAGAAAAATACGCGATTGCCGAATCAGAAGTAATGAAAGCATTTTTGCTGACAGCAATAATCAACAAAATCATTTGCTTTCAAGGATCATGTAACGATGTAGCCTCCTTTGTGTTTCTACGAAACGGAGGAGTTATCAATAATTACTGGAAATATTGTTATTTCCAGCACCGTTGAAATGAAGAATTAACGGAAAATTAATCTTTGATGAATTCTGTATCGCGTCAGTCATAAAAGGAATACATAGTGCTTTTTAATCAAACTTGTAAATTTTTTATTCCCGCTTCTAACTCGCCACAAATTAATTCTAACTATTTTGAGAGAATCAATGGTCGTAGGCCGTCTGGACGTGAATTTTCCAATTAACCTGGATTGGTTCTCCAGTTTGGATTATCATTGACAGTCGAAAGCACCTCAAATTGAAGCAATCCAACTGAAACTCTCAGTGAAAAGTATTATTAACTTAAATACCTATGTTGTATTTATATCTGCGTTCAATTTTATCAAATGAAACATACACACATCAATTCCTCACAGACACAGGCCGAGTATTGACTTTGCAGGACTGCTGGTTTTCAAAATGTTAAGCCAGATTTCCAAACAGTTGCTGTGTAAGAATTTCAAAGTTGGATTCGCGCTGTACAGCATTCCATTACGGTGGGACTCCGTGGTGCAGAAATTAATCCCTCTGAAAACCAAGAGAGCAAGGGTGGTTTTCTATTTTAATTTTTTCTGGAACGTGTTTAATTTTTTATGGATCTCCCACACGTTCGTCCATGGACTTAATAAGAACCCGCGCCGGGAAGCTCATTACTTGGCGATCGATTTCTTCCTGATAAGTGCCATGACAGTGTGGTTCGTCATGAATGCTAACGCTCATTTTCATTTGGAGGAGTATTCTGAAACTTTTAATTCCTTTTTAAAGTTTGATTCTAGATTTGGCGGTTTGTTTAAATTTTGTTTTTATTTTTTAAAAAAACTTATAATTCTCTCGTTATGAGATTGAAATCTTTAAATTAAAATAAATAACACCTTTAATATTTTTGTAAAAAATTATTTAATTATTAAAAATTTGCCAATTATTTTGGTATTATTACAGAGATTCTTCATAAGAAAAAAATTATCACGGATCTTATGTCAGGCTATTTATTCCGTAACACCGCCTATTTCAACGAAGACCCCGGGAAATTTCGAGGCAAAGCGGAATCAGCCCCACCAAAATATCATCGGTATAACCTCTCCAAGTTCCAAAATGAACACCATCTGTGGCCACTGGAACTCTTCTCCGCCATGACAGCCGTCATGGGTTTCATAATTCCCGGCTGCTGTGCCGCCCTCTTTCTCGTTCATCCCACCAATGAGAGGTACATTTGGGGCACGCTGAGTGGTGGTCATGTTCCTATTTATCTTTTGGTTTTTGGAGCTTGTTGGGAATATTTTGTTATTTGGAACACGTGGCATGCCATCATGTTTATAGCAAATACTGCATTCACCATTTGCTTTGGAGCGCTGGAGATGCTTGAAGATCTGAACAAATCAAGGTTAATTATTAATTTATTATTATTATTATTTATTATTATTATTTATT
>JAQGAK010004712.1:0-11598 GCA_034696945.1 Lipothrix lubbocki
CCCAATAATAATATTTCAATTGTTTGCGATCTTACACTTCGTTACCATAAATACCACATTATTGTTGCAAGGATGAGGAGTTTACAGATATGTGGTGGTGTGTGTGCAGCACGCTTTGCGCTGCCTCGAAAGTTTAAGTGTTGTACCATCACCATAATGTGTTAACACGAAGGGGAAATTATAGATAAAGCTGAAAGAGATAAAGCACAAAAAATTGCATATTTCAAGAAAATTTGTAATTCACTGTTTGGGAGATTTTTTTAAACACAGTCCTTATATTTGTAGCATCGGCGAAGCCGATGGCTTTTACGCTAGTGTTCAATAATACGAAACATTAAAAGCAAAATATTAAATATTCCGCTTTGAGTTTCCGCGAAAAATACACATACCGTGTTCGACCACTGAAAAAATCTCTCAGCATGGCGGGATAAATTCGAAAGATGGCGTTGCTCCAGCGAAACCAACGTTCATTGTCCGTGCAACGTGTATTTGGCGACCAATTCATATTCGGATAAGGGTTGGCTTTTACAGCCTCGGAGCCCCATTTAATAAGATCTCTGTGCGTCACCATTTTGTCTAATGGACAGACGGAATTGTAAACTTGAAGTGTAGTGTCCGCGCTGAAAATTTATTTTGGACCACTAATCATATTCAGAATTTTACATATTTAACGCATTTAAAAATATATATGGACAAAAACATCAAATGACTGAGTTACTTCGTTCCAGCTCTCCAAGCAGCTACCAAAATAGTATTTACAACTTGATCAACACTGGCAATAAAATGCCGACCGTTGGGAGGGTGCAGAATTGATTTAAAAACACCACTAAACATTTTCCCATAGTACTGGGAAAAACTAGAACTCACTTCGTTCCATCCTGGAAAGGGTTCCTCATAAGCAGCCAAAACTGGAAAATAGTTTAATATCAATTTTTGTCACAATTTAATGTCGACAGTGCAATTAATTACCAATGACAAATCATTATCAATGTTGTTTATTTAATTTGATATAATTTTATTACTAGCACTGGGACGCACGATTGCAGTTGGAACCTCAAGTTTTGATACCAGCAATTCCGACAAATGTTTTGTGTACGCATACGTGTTTATCCTGTCCTTGCAAACTCTAAAAAATACAAATACATTATTGATCATTTACACACAAATTTATAAATAGCAATAACATTTTGTTAATTTACATTAGTTCAATAGCTTTGATCCAATCCGAAGGCAATTTTGGGAGACATTCCAAAGCAAGGTCAGCATCGATATCATTCGGATACACAATTTCTTCTAGCGGATGATAATAAGCCATAACAAATGCTGTCGAGACTTGAACAAAGGCCTTGAAATTTAAAGAGATTTTTATCAGTTGGATTAATCTCAAAACATTAGTGTTGTAAAGGGTGAATTTTTTACTTCGATTATTTACTAAAAACTATAAAACCAACGAAAGATGCGTAGTTGCGAAATGTCATTTAAACAATTTACTTTGATTTTTTTAGATTGCTTTGCAACATCCACGATATTCTTAGTCCCTAAGGTATTCGCACTTAGTGCCTTCAATAACGGTGACCTGAAATGGGTGGAAGCAGCTGAATGTATAAATACTTGAGCGTCTACTTTGCTCTGTTCCTGATCCCTAAGCCCACAAAATGGTTTCGAAATGTCGCCATGGACCCATTGGAGCTTCTTAAGCAATGACGGATTAGATTGGCGGGTATGTTCAAACACCTTCAAATGTTTAATAAATGTTTAATAAAATACACATAAAATAAATTTTCTGAATTTTGTTGAAATTTTTAGCTGAAACTTTAAAAACCGTAAGTTACTTAGGTGAGAAACAAAGTGATCAATTTACTAACTAATGACAATGACCTTTGAACCCAAGATTTGATCGTATCTCCGCTGGCAATCTTCAGGGGACTTTGCTCTGATCAAGAGAAAAACCTTGTCGACCTCTGGACAAGATTTTAACAATTTGGCCGCTACTAATTTCCCCACAAAGCCCGTGGCTCCTGTGAGGAAAACAGACTTGTCACGGTAAAAGTCACGTATTCTAAGCATCCTTTCGGGTGTAACTACAAACTACACTACAACTACTATTGAAGTGAATATATGTCAACGTGAAGCTTTTATTAGCGCGTTTGGATGAAAAAAATGGTTTATAAGCAAACGTACAAAATTATTTGTGTATCTATGGAAAGACGTCAAAAATAATAATATAGTTCATTTATTAACTACAATATTTGCATATCTTCTCGGTTTTCTAATCTCGGTTTTCTAACTCCAAGCCAACTGTTTCCAGATTTATTGTTGTACAGAAATTTAATTACGTAATTTATTTACGTAGTGTCTAATTAATTATTAGATACTCTGTGAATTCCGAATCTGATTCGCTGTTGGCGATTAAGGATTTTACTTTCCCATTCACGTAACTATTTGAAAATTTAATTTAATTGTATGTTAATATTTTGTAGGTGCCAACTATATTGTCGTTTTAACGTGATTGGGCGACCGCGCCTTGAAAACAAGTGCGCGAAGCGCACTTGTTTTTAAAGTAATTAAATAAACAATAAATTGTAGCAATTACAAACAAAAATACTATAATTAAACACTATAATGAATCCAGTAATTAAACAAAATAGTAATTAAATAAGAAAAATAAATAAAATATAATAATAATATTTTCGCAGAATCTCGCATTATTTGCACATTGCACCAAAAACTGCCAACAACGTTGCGTTTTACATGTAGAAATGAACGTTCGTCTATATAATTTCCTTGTATTTCCATCTGCGTCTCCGGCGTCATCATCAAGCACAAGCAGCAGCCGCAGAGGGCACAGAAAACTCACAGAAAAGAAATGTACAAGTTTTGTCTCCCTTTAAAATACATTGACTGTCACATCGGTCTCCCCGCACGCTTTATGAACTTTCAGCAGGTTTAATCAAGGTGCAGGTGCATAGAGACGTGCATTGAATTTCTGCGTTCACAAAACTATTCAAAGAAGATTATTCTCTCTCTCTCTGTCTCTCCAACTCTCAAATCGTTTCTCTCAGGACATTCAAACTTTAAATTAAAAGATTATTTTACTGAATTTTAATTTTATTAAATAGTTTCAAAATAGGGCCTGAATAATTCCCATTTCCTACAATCTCCCAACTTCCCGATTCCCTATCCTTGAAGAAAAAAGTTGGATAAATTTAATAACTTAATATTTCAATAAATTGTTAACGCCTGCATACTTAAATAATTTATTATTATTGACAACAACTTAAATATTATAAAATAAATAAATAATGATTAAAAATTAGAAACAAAAAAAGAGACTGGCTTTGTCAAAATAATATTTTTTATACAGGGAAACAAATGTTCTATAGTTATTTACGTTTATTAGAATATATACAATAAAAAAATTAATTTGTTGATGAAATGTTGTTATACACAGGAAGCACAACTTTAGATTAGAATTTGACAGAATTGTTTGAGGATCTGATTGAAAGTTGTATTGTAATTTGTAATTGTAAGGTTCTGGTGGGGTATAGAACTCATAAATTAAAAAACAATATATTTAAATTTTATATAAATAAAAATAAACATTGCGGAAGATAATCGGAAAAATAGGCGAAATAATCTCGACAGTGTGAAATATATTGGTTCATTTTTAGAATATTTACGATATAGTTGATAATTTGGCGGATTTGCGGGTCACAGACAATCTATAGATCAATCGATATAGAGTATATAGATCGATTGCTACATAATTTGAGTTTTGAGTATATAGTTAAATAAAAATTAAATGGGGATATTGAAAGTCATTGAATCAAGTATCTATTAATTAGTTTATTTGGATTTGATGGAAATTTATTTCAGGACAATAATATTTTGATTGCTCATCATCGGTCAGTTAATCTTCAGGTGTGTAATCTTGTATTTCAGAATAGTAATTAGCAATCATTATAGGACTTTGATATTATAGTATTATTATGAATATGAATATTTAGGTGGATGCAGTTGATTTGGTGCTTCTTGAAATGTGCAAGTCTGAAGCTTTAATATTCAGAGATTTAATCCTTTGAAATTGATTAATAAGTTGTATGGGGAATTGACTAATACATATATTTCGAAGTTGTCACGTCAGGGCAGGAGCTGATGCGGTTATGCAGTTACTCGACTAAAATTTGTCCACCCCGAAATTGACTAAAATTTATCATCTACATTGGCTATAGTTTGGTCAATGCGAAATCTGTCTAGTAATTATTGCAAATTAATTTTAACTTTGGAGGTATAGTTTTGGAGTTTTGTGATTTTGCAAGTGTTGAAGTATTGCATTCTTATATGCTGTCATCATCACAGACTTTTGTGGGTGTCTATGTAGATCTTATCTGCTAACAGTTAAGGTCCGTCATCCCTTTATATTTGTAAAGCATTTTAATTTGGGTGAGTTACTGCAAATGGTTTTGGTAGAGTAGTGTAAAGTATTATTTACAATGATCAAAAGATGAAGAGTTCGACGTGTATGCGTGTTCACTTGCATGAATTGTTTACTAATAAGCTATTGATTAGATAGTATTGACGTGATAATGATTATTGGTTCATGCTTTATCTATTTGCGGTGGCGGTTTGGTAAATTGTTTGTTATTTGACAGAAAGCACACATCTGCTCAATCTGACCAACACATGAAACTTCTTATTTCTTGGTATTATAGCGACTGATTCTACACTCTTGAACTTACTCCGTGGGTAGCTGAATATTATGCATGCTATTGGATCCAGTCTACACAATGTGGAAGGTAATAATTATTACAGCAACATTAGTTAATACTACATGGGCTAAATTAAATAATGGATTTTTGGATTAACTTTATCGCGAATTTATTGTTATTGATCAATAACTTGTGTGTAATAAGTAGTGTAGTAAGTATTTCGTTTATCTTTGATATTGCAGAACTAACCAGACAGAAAGCTTGCAGTTTTTTTGGAACATGCTGCTATTTCCAAATGTACTGAAATGCCTTTCTTTAGGAAAAAGCGACCCACTTCACTCACCCACGAACAACCTAGCACAAATGGTAAGCGTGAAAAATCATCACGAGTATTTTAAAATTCGGTGGAACAATGTTGATTTTAATTGCGAATACGGTGTGCTCAAGTATTTACAAAAATAAGAATGTGAATAACGGGGAAAACTTGTTGTCCTCCTCTCCAGGGTCTTCGAAAGCGGGAACGCCGGTGTTAATTAATAATTTTGTTCAGACGGTACCTCCTTTACAAAATTTCAGTTCGCAAACAGATAAAGCTGCTCAAAATGTACTGAAATCCAAACCTAGAAGCACCTCTAATCTTGAAGAAGTATTAATATGGGGACGGGAGTACTTTAGTTTGTTTCTTCGAAGTGAAGGTGTTGAAGAAATTTTGGAGATATGGGATCGTATTGGTACTATAAAAAAGGAAGGCGCCGATCGAGATTATACGAAATCTTGGAAGGAAACTTCGCTTGACAACGAAATCCTGCGGTTGAAATTCCAGATAGAAAAATCAACATTTACCATTGACACGACTGTACTGAACTGTGAAGAGAATGAAAATAATGTTTACCGTTGGATTGTCAAGTGTCACGACTTAATATACCAGGCTTTACAAGACGAGTGAGTTTTATGATTCTGATTCCTAAATTTTAAAAATGAAAATACTTGGACAGTGTTTGACATAATGGTTTTGGTTATTACAGCTACTTACCGCGTTTTCTTGACAGCAAGTTCTATATCCGAGGCCAAGTGGATTTTTTTACAAACACGGATACTGTTACTCTACATGATATTCTTAGCAATCATAGTGCACTCTTCTATTTTATGGAGGTACGAGATGGAGATAATATTTGCCCAAACATTAAATAGCTTTATAATATTACTGATATTAATTCATTAATGAAATTATTTAGTTTGTGGACCAAGAATCGAAAAGGGAAGTCCTGGAATTTTGGTTAGGAGCTACTAATTTTGCTGAGCAATTTGTATTTGAATCGGGTCTGCAGAATGGAGACTGTTCTATTGATGTTCGAATTGCTCAAAGCGATGCAATGGTGCTATATGAAAAGTAAGCTACATCAGTTTCGGGATGGCAAATATCGCTTTTCCAACTTACAACAAATTAATAATTAATTCAAAATGTGTAGGTACATATCACTACAAGCCCCGCAATTCCTTGGCTTTCGAGATGAAATAAGAAGCGATGTTGAACGACTGATTTGCTCGCAAGATGAAATTGCACATTGTTTTGATGGAGCAATAAATGAAGCGTTTCTATTTCTACATGTGACCTGTTTGGATGGATTTTTAAAGTCTTCCTTATTTCTGGCCTTTTTAACTGATCTTATTAACTCGTTGGGCCCTTCTTCAAAAACACACAAAAGATCTGGTTAGTCTTTTGCTTATGCTAAGCCCATGACATTGATCTAAAATATTATAAAATATAGAAACTATAAAATACTTTAATTATATTTTAGCAGTGTAAATTAATATAATATAAAATTGTGAAATTTATTCTACAGAATCTACGAGTACCTGTAGTAGCAGCTCAGCCAGTTTGACTTCTCCAATAAATCACAACCACTTTTCTAGTCTCCAGCAACCCGGAAAATCGTAAGGATATCATAATATTACTTTCTAATCAATTAATGTGATTCTGATGAGTGCTGAATATCAATATTGTTCTTAGAAAATTATGTCTTGGGCGGGTCAATTCATTGGGTAAATTTGAAGCCGATACTGATCTGGAATTACTAAAGCACGGTACTTGAATTTCCAATTTGTTTTCTGTCATTTAATTACTTGTTTTATTTTTTAAAATTCTTTTTTGTAAATCTTAGAATCTGGTATTGCGAAAACGGTCAAGAAATTTGTAAATTTTGATGAGAAAGAAAAGGTATGTATTCATGAATATGTTTATTAAAGTTTTAGTGGAATTAACATTACATTAAATGATTAAATTATATACTTATTTACACCCTAGGCAAAAGAAGAGCTGGCTTGGCAAGTTGCTGCAATGATAGTGAATGAAGTGACAAGTATAACAATGGGGACTGGGGACTCCGGTAATGTCGCTCAATAAGACGTGTGCCTCGTCAAAATGTGTTTGTAGTCATAATTCCTCAAAAACGCTAAGTTCACATACTTGTCAATAAAACGACAGTTTCAGAAAATTCCAAACAAACAATAATGTCATTCAATAACGAAGAATCCAAGTTTTATTTCCTCAATGTTTTTTTCGCACAGGTGTCTTCCCAGCACACGATATATATGTATACATAATAACAGCGACGTTTATTTGTATAAATAAATATTATTTACACACCCTTGATAAAATGTTGACGAAAGATGCGTCCACTAGGTCATATTATGTCAAGCCAGAAATAAACGATATTTAATATTTGATTAATATTTTTTGTACGTTGTAACATTGTAATTTAATCTGGAATATAGAACGAAATAATTTTTTATTATTAACCCGACTTGCTAGTAGTTAATGAGCAAAAATCCCTCTGAATCAAGTTACTAATACTTATTTGTAGTACAACGTTAAACAAATTATACTTCCCAATTCAGCAATGCATGGATGAAATTATGTCAGTCCGATATCTATAAGTTCTAGCACGAGACTTTTTGCTAGCCTCCCATTTCCTTTTTGCATATCGCCCTTTGCATATTGTAGCAGGATCCCATAAAACAAGAGCGTGCCAAAAATATGAAAGAAAACAAATAATAATACAAATACCTTTTCATTATGCTTTATTTTTTACTTAGCGATCATTCACAAACAGAGCAAACTAAAACTTTGGAAGACCGATTGTGAGGTTTTCGTAAAGAATTATTCAATTCTTTCATATTGTGACGACTGAAGACGAAGACCCGACCAAATAAAGATGACGAAGGTCCACAATATCAAACACCGTAAGCACTACATTTTGACATTGGACCTTTTTTTAATTAATTTGCCCACGAATTCGGGAAACTTCCCATTGTTCATCTTTCCTAACCAAAGGGCAGTTTGTACACTGAAAAATTGAAGTAAGTTATTGTATTTGTAACAACCAAGCCCTGCAATACCTCTTTGCATTTGATCGGAAGTTACAGAAAAGCAGATTATAAAGACTGGTGACTTGATTGTAAGCATTACTGGCAAAAATATTTTATTAATCTCATTTATTAACCCGTAATCATTTTGCATGACAGGAAATTCGACGAATAATAGAACGGCAAAAACAAATTGAATTTATACGAATAATCCTGCAATATCAATGCTTACTAACAAATCACAATATTAAGTTTCAATTAAAATCACAGTTTAGATTGCATCGTCTCCTTGTATTTCTTGCCGACACCATAAACAACAGAGTGAACTTCATCGTAATGAGGTTGCAGGTCCGTTCTGACTCGTTCCATGTATTTAGTTATCTTTGGCCTGCCCTCGCGAACATCGAAACCAGCCATTCCTGTAATAATCATTTTAGTAATATTGTCATAGTTACACGGACGTTATGCTCACAAGAAAACGCTGTTCGACCTAAACTCAATTAATCCTTAACCAATTAAGCAGATAATTAATGTTTGTTAAATTATTTATTAGTAAACTACAACAAACCTGGTTGTTCCAATTCAGTGACAGCAAGTAAATCTGCAATAGAGAGCTGTTTTCCCGCAATGTACGGGTTTTCCTTCAACCAAATATTCTCCATTTGCTCCAACACCGATTCCAAGCCTTTTTCGAATTTGGCCACACTCTTTTCATTAGGGGGTTGACCTCTCATCAGTGGGATAATTATTTTGTGCTGGAACACCATCGATCCGAACATCCTTAGATTCAAATGTTGCCATGCCATGTACTCATCTACTCTTGCCCGCAGTTTAGTGTCTTGGGGGTACCAGTGATCCTTAACCGGGAACTCCCGGGCGAGGTAGCGCAAGATCGAAATGCTGCCAACAACAACAAAAATAATTAAATTCAATGTTAAACTTAATTTCATATATTATAACAATTTACTTATGGAAATACTTGAAGAAAGCACTGACAGTTTCCTTTAAGCTCAAACATAAATTATATACGCATGTAAACGTATATAACACTAGTATATCTATACTCATTTGGAGGGCAACAGCACAATTTTTATGTGATTTACGTGTGATAATTGACATAACTAAATCTACTGCATAAAATAAACCAAATGATCTGCAATCCTAAATACTCAAACTACCTCTCAGTGAGCTTAAATCCATTGTGGTCAATTGCTGGAACCTTTTGGAAAGGGTTGACTTTCGCGAACTCTTCTGTCTTATGTTGACCTGCATGATAAAAATGAATGATAATATTGATTAAAAAATTAAAATAAATTATACAATTAAAAGAACTAATATTTGGTACTAAAATATTACCTTTACGAAGGGCAACAGCAACCTCTTCACATGGTATGGAATTCATTCTTACAAATAATAGAAGAGCCCGTGAGGGCTGCGACATGGCATCGAAATATAATTTTAGAGCCATTATTGTATAACTCTGCAAACTTACTATTGACGTTAATACAACAAATATAAGAAACTATTAATATTGCCTCTGGGATTTCTACAGTAAGGTAATAAGGTACTGATGAGGAACCTGATCTGATCAAGTAAAAAGTCTATAAATTAATTAAGTATTAAAGGCTAAGAAATACTTATGGTGAATTACTTTTATTTCTGCTATACTGCCCTGCCGCTCTTGTTGTTGCTAGTTGCTTTACAGATCAAGTGTGAATCTCAATTAGAAGTTTACGTAATAAAGTACTTCACTTATATAGGATAAAAACAAGTCCAATGTGCTTTTAACCCTTTCGCACTATTTGCCGACAAGCAAGCCTTGAGGAGTAAAGGGAGGCGACATGCCAGACTGCTGCGGTGAAAGTTGTGGAGACAGTGTAATATTTTGGAGAAAACGCCTTATTCATTTTTAACTTTCTCTTTTTTATGAAGTCAGATTTGAAGCATACATGCATAAATATACTTTATTATTATAATATTACTACTATTAATATTTATTACATTATTTATATCATTTTATAATTATTAGATTATTTTAATATAAAAATGGTTGTAAAAATTGAGAGGCCACTTGAATGGTTCTAATAAATTCCGATGTATATGTTTATTATACAAGCATTAAAGATAAATTATCAGGATTCCTTTTTATTTTCCTCGATATTCCCTGAGGGCTCCCCGTGTTCATTTTTACTCTCCTGAAAAACCACGGATTTATTTCTCTTTGCCAATGACAATATAGAGTACTTGGATGTCGCAGCTGTAGCTTGAGCATCGATTTCTACAAGAATTTCTTTTTCGATTGACGGCGGCACCACCATCAGGAGCCGTTGCACAAATTTCGTCATCTTCTCTGTAATAATACACCAACAACAGGGAAAGTACAATATTGTTACATTGTTAAATAGTTTGTATTTATAGAAATTGAAGTCTAAAAATTCAGAGCTGAAATTCTGGGAAATTCGTTTCATACCCATGCCTGGCAAATGGAGTCCGAAGTAGACGAAGGGGAAATATACGAGTAACCCACCTATACTGAAGAGAACGGAGTACAGATACTGTGGCCGAGGATCCATTGCAACGGTGGCGATTGTGAGGAAGAGGGAAGTTAGGACGACAATTATGGTCACAAATATTGGTGTCTATAAAGAGTAGTAAGCATGACGAAGTAACATGGATAAGGACGAAGTGAGTATAAGTGAGAAGATACACATTAGTATATTCGAAAATTACCCTAAATGGCCGCGGAGCCCGAGGTTTTGTCCACCGGAAGACAATATGAGTGATGGATGCTGCTCCGTAAATGATCCAGCAACTGTAGCTAAAAAAATCAAT
The DNA here is from genome assembly GCA_034696945.1 of Lipothrix lubbocki. NCBI lineage: Eukaryota > Metazoa > Arthropoda > Collembola > Symphypleona > Sminthuridae > Lipothrix > Lipothrix lubbocki. The sequence goes on from JAQGAK010004712.1 coordinate 10,908, forward strand.
CAAGCCTTGCACGTCTAGAGTGAGGACCATGACACTTGTAATGATCGCCTGTTAGGGATATTAAGTTCAAGAAAGGATTTTTATTCAATTCTGATATTATATTCTTAGGTTATCTATTTGGAATAGAAAGTATTAGAGTCATTTAGTAATTTGACAACAATTAACCAATATAAAAAAAGTAATTAAATCACTTACAGTCACAATTAATGCTGGACTTGGTGTCTCGTACTTAGCATGGACGAATGAGACAATATCCGGCAAATGTCCAGCTCTTGCCGCTACGAAATTCATTCTAAACTTTCATAATCCGATCAAAAGACAAAAATGATTGTTGTGCTTGAAAATAGATTTTAACATTCCTCCGGATAATGACGCCGGCTCACATGGAAATTTAATTACCTAGCTGCAGTAAACATAGTCCCGTTGCCTGCACCTAACGTAGACAATATTACTGACAAGGGCATCAAAAAGCTCATTACTCCTAGAACTCTTTCTCCGTAAAGCTATAAAAATAAATGGTAACATTACACTTCATTGCTTGGTTTGCTTCTGTTCAGTTCGCTTGATTTTACATACCTATGTCATATTTTGGTGTTAGGAGAAAAGTTCGCCGGGAAAAGTTAGCCGGAGAAAAATAGGACGGAGAAAACTCCGCGGAGATTTGTTCGCCTCCATGAGGAGAAAATATCGC